>LPNX010566652.1:199411-254883 GCA_001517045.1 Pseudotsuga menziesii
TCTATATTTTTTTGGGATTGTGAGCCATTTTGGACCTTGGTCAAACTAAGTGAAACCAAGGCCTAAAACGTTGCATTTTTCCCATTTTCTTAAAATTCAAATTTTGAAGTAGATTTAGATACCCAATTCAAAGATAGGCATGGACACCTATTTTATGCTATTTGGAGCTATTTTGGCCCTCGTTCAAGGATGGTAAAAAAAAAGCTAAAAAGATGCACTTTTGTTGACTTTTTAAGAAGTGAAATTTGAAAGTAGATTTATGTACCCATTTCAATAAACAAGAGTACATGCTAAATTTTATGACGTTCGAAGCTATTTATTAGAATTGAAATATGATCATAGATTTAGATGCCCATTTGGTAGATCAGAGTGCATGCCAAATTTAGTGATGTTTAGAGCTCTTTTTCCCTCCTTTAAGCCAAACCTTAGCGAAACCGCATGATGGAGTTTCACTTTTGACTAAATTCCCAGAATTGAAATTTGATCATAGATTTGGATGCCCGGTTGATATACAAGCATGCATGCCAAATTTTGCAGTGTTTCAAGCTATTTGGACCCGCTTTAAGCCGAACTCTAGTGAAATGCATGACGAAGTTTCACTTTTGACAATTTTCTCGCAATTGAAATTTGATCATAGATTTGAATGCCCATTTGATAGTCAAGTGTGCACTCCAAATTGCATGACGTTCCGTGCTATTTTCACCCCCTTTAACCCCAACCTTTGTGAAACCACACAACGGAGTTTCACTTTTTACAAATTTCTCGGAATTAAAATTTGATCATTTCTTTTGATGTGCATTTGGATGATAAGTGTGGACACCAACTTTCATGATGTTCATATTTATTTTCAGCTCGTTTAAGCAAAACCCTAAAAAAATTGTACGATCGAGTTTCACTTTTGACGTACTTCTTAGAATAGAAACTTGATTATAGATTTGGATGCCCATTGGATAAACAATCATGCATGCCAAATTTTGCAAGGTTTCAAGCAATTATTTTGACCCCTTTTAAGCCCAACCCTAGTGAAACCACATGACAGAGTTTCACTTTTGAGTAGTTTCTCAGAATTCAAATTTTCCCATACTTGGTCAAACCAAGGCCTAAAAGTTTGCACTTTTTCGTTGAAGCCAAACCTTAGCGAAATCAAATGATGGAGTTTCAATTTTGACCAAATTCTTGGATTTGAAATTTGATCATATATTTGGATGCCCGTTTGATATAAAAACATGCACGCCAATGTTTGCAATGGTTCGAGCCTTTTGGACCCCTTCGAGCCCAACTCTAGCTTAAATGAACGACAGAGTTTCACTTCTGACAAATTTCTCAAAATTGAAATTTGATCATATATTTGGATGCCCATTTGATAGATAACCATGCACTCCAACTTTCACGATGTTTTGAGCTATTTTCACCCCATGTAACCCCAATCTTAGTGAAACCGTATGACAGAGATTCACTCTTGACAAATTTTTTGGAATTAAAATTTGATCATAGATTTAGATGTGCATTTGGAAGATAAGAGTGCATGCCAACTATCATGATGTTCTGAGTTATTTACGACTCCTTTAAGCCAAACCCTAACAAAACCGCACGATCGAGTTTCGCTTTTGAAAAACTTCTAAGAATTGAAACTTGATTATATATTTGGATGCCCATTAGATAGACAAGCATGCACACCAACTTTCGCAACATTCCAAGCAATTTTGACCACCTTTAAGCCCAACCCTAGTGAAAACACATGACAAAGTTTCACTTTTGAGCAGTTTCTTATAATTGAAATTTGATCAAATATTTGAATGTCCATTTGATAGAAAAGCATGCACGCAAAATTTCGATACATTCCAAAATATTTCACCCCCTTTAATCCCAACCTCAGCAAAACCATACAACAGAGTTTCACTTTTGACTAATTTCTCATAATTAAAATTTGATCGTAGATTTATCTTAGCATTTGGTAGATAACAGTGCACACCAACTTTCACGATGTTTGAAGTTATTTTGGGTATTATTCAAGGTTTGTCAAGCAAAGGTCTAAGAGATCATATTTTTCTGACTTTCTTGTAAGTGAAATTTGAAAGAGAATTTAGTACCCATTTTAGAGATAGCCATGCATACACACTTTCCGAGGATTTCGAGCTATTTAGGACCTTTGTCAAACTTTGTCAAACCAAGGACTAAAAGGTTGCAATTTTTTCCAATTTCTTAGAAATAAAATTTATAAGTAGATTTGAGACACCCATTTAAGAGGCACACATAAAAACATGCACGACGGAGTTTCACTTTTAACCAATTTCTTGTAATTAAAATTTAATCATATATTTAAGTGCAAATTTGGAAAATAAGAGTGCATGCCAACTTTCATGATGTTGAGAGCTATTTTTGGCATCTTTAAGCCAAACCCTAACAAAACTGCATGATGTAGTCTCAGCTTTGACCAAATTCTCAAAATTGAAACCTAATCATATGTTTGTATGCATATTGGATAGACAAGCATTCACGCCAACATTCGTGACGTTTCGAGCCATTTTTCCCTCTTTAAGTCCAACTCAGTCGAAACCGCATGACGGAGTTTCAATTTCAAGCAGTTTCTTAGAATTTAAATTTGATCATAAATTTGGATGCCCATTTGATGAACAAGCATGCATGCAAACTTTTGAGACATTCCAAAATATTTTCACCCCCTTTAAGCCCAACCTTAGAAAAACCGCTCAACGGAGTTTCACGTTTGACTAATTTCTGAAAATTAAAATTTAATCGTAGATTTATTGATGCATTTGGTAGATAAGAGTGCATACTAACTTTCATGATGTTCGAAGATTTTTTGGTCATTATTCAAGGTTCTTCAAGTAAAGGTTTAAGAGATGTTATTTTTTCAGCTTTCTTGTAATTGAAATTTGAAAGAGAATTTACGTACCCATTTGAGAGATAACCATGCATATAAACATTTAGGGGATTTCGAGCTATTTTGGACCTTAGGAAAACTTGGTGAAACCAAGCCCTAAAAGGTTCTATTTGTTTACAATTTCTCAAAGCCAATTTCCCCTCCTTTAAGCGAAACCTTAGCGAAATCGAATGATGGAGTTTCAATTTTGACCAAATTCTCAGAGTTGAAATTTGATCATATATTTGGATGCCCGTTTGATATAAGAACGTGCAGGCCAATGTTTGCAATGGTGCAAGCTATTTGGACCCCTTCGAGCCCAAATCTAGCAAAAATGAATGATGGAGTTTCACTTCTGACTAATTTCTCAGAATTGAAATTTGATCATAGATTTGGGTGCCTGTTTGATAGATAACCGTGCACTCCAACTTTCACGACGTTTTGAGCTATTTTCACCCCCTGTAACCCCAATCTTTGCGAAACCGGATGACGGAGTTTCACTCTCGACAAAATTTTTTAAATTAAAATTTGATCATAGATTTAGATGTGCATTTGGAAGATAAGAGTGCACACCAAATTTCATGATGTTCAGAGTTATTTTTGACTCCTTTAAGCCAAACCCTAACAAAACTACATGATGGAGTTTTTCTTTTGACCAACTTCTAAGAATTGAAACTTGATCATAGATTTGGATTCCCATTAGATAAACAAGCATGCAGGCCAACTTTCACAACGTTCCAAGCTATTTTGACCACCTTTATGCCCAACCCTAGCAAAAAAGCATGATGAAGTTTCACTTTTGAGCAGTTTTCTATAATTGAAATTTGATCATAGATTTGAATGCCCATTTTATAGACAAGCATGCACATGAAATTTCGAGACGTTCCAAAATATTTCAGCCCCTTTAATCCCAACCTCAGCGAAACCATACAACATAGTTTCACTTTTGACTAGTTTCTCATAATTAAAATTTGATTGTAGATTTATCTTAGCATTTGGTAGATAATAGTGCACACCAACTTTCATGATGTTCGATGTTATTTTGGTCATTATTCAAGGTTCGTCAAGCAAAGGTCTAAGAGATGCTATTTTTTCGACTTTCTTGTAAGTGAAATTTGAAAGAGAATTTAGGTACCCATTTGAGAGATAACCATGCATACACACTTTCAGGGGATTTTGAGCTATTTTGGACCTTGGTTAAACTTGGTCAAACCAAGGCTGAAAAGGTTGCACCTTTTTCCAATTTCTTAGAAATCAAATTTAAAAGTAGATTTAGATACCGATTTAAGAGGCACACATAAAAACGTGCACAATGGAGTTTTACTTTTAACCAATTTCTTGGAATTAAAATTTAATCATTGATTTAAATGCGCATTTGGAAGATAAGAGTGCATGCCAACTTTCACGATGTTGAGAGCTATTTTCAGCATCTTTAAGCCAAACCCTAACAAAAATGCAAGATGCAGTCTCATCTTGGACCAAATTCTCAAAACTGAAACTTGATCATTGTTTTGGATGCATATTGGATAGACAAGCATGCACCCCAAATTTTGTGATGTTTCGATTTATTTTGACCCCCTTTAAGCCCAACCCTGTCGAAACTGCATGAAAGAGATTCACTTTCGAGCAGTTTCTTAGAATTTAAATTTGATCATAGATTTGGATGCCCATTTGATGAACAAGTGTGTATGCAGACTTTTGAGACATTACAAGATATTTTCAGCCCCTTTAAGCCCAACCTTAGAAAAACTGCACAACGAAGTTTCACGTTTGACTAATTTCTCAAAATTAAAATTTAATCGAAGATTTATCGAGGGATTTGGTAGATAAGAATCCATGCTAACTTTCAATTATGTTCGGAGCTATTTTGGTCATTATTCAAGGTTGGTCAAGTAAAGGTCTAAGAGATGTTATTTTTTCAGCTTTCTTCTAATTGAAATTTGAAAGAGAATTCAGGTACCCATTTGAGAGATAACGATGCATCCAAACTTTCAGGGGATTTTGAGCTATTTTGGACCTTAGGCAAACTTGGTGAAACCAAGACATAAAAGGTTTCATTTGTTTCCAATTTCTCAAAGCCATTCTCCCCTCCTTTAAGCCAAGCCTTAGTGAAATCGAATGATGGAGTTTCACTTTTGACCAAATTCTAGGAGTTGAAATTTGATCATAGATTTGGATGCCCATTTCATATAAAAATGTGCACGCCAACTTTTGCAATGGTCCGAGCTATTTGGACCCTTTCCGGCCCAACTCTAGCGAAAATGAACGACGGAGTTTCACTTCTGACTAATTTCTCAGAATTGAAATTTGATCATATCTTTGGATGCATGTTTGATAGATAACCGTGCGCTCCAACTTTCACAACGTTTTGAGCTATTTTCACCCCCTGTAACCCTAATCTTAGCGAAACCGCATGATGGATTTTCACTCTTAACAAATTTCTCAGAATTAAAATTTGATCATAGATTTAGATGTGCATTTGGAAGATAAGAGTGCTCGCCAACTTTCATGATGTTCAGAGTTATTTTCAACTCATTTAAGCCAAACCCTAACAAAACCACATGATGGAGTTTCGCTTTGGACCAACTTCTAAGAATTGAAACTTGATCATAGATTTGGATTCCCATTAGATAAACAAGCATGCACACCAACTTTCGCAACATTCCAAGTTATTTTGACCACCTTTAAGCCCAACCCTAGCGAAAACGCATGACGAAAGTTTCACTTTCGAGCAATTTCTTATAATTGAAATTTTATTATAGATTTAAATGTCCATTTGATATACAAGCATGCACATGAAATTTCGAGACGTTCCAAAATATTTCACCCCTTGAATCCCAACCTCAGCAAAACCATACAACAGAGTTTCAATTTTGACTAATTTCTCAGAATTAAAATTTGATTGTAGATTTACCTTAGCATTTGGTAGATACCAGTGCACACCAACTATCACGATGTTCAAAGTTATTTTGGTCATTATTTAAGGTTGGTCAAGCAAAGGTCTAAGAGATGCTATTTTTTCGACTTTCTTGTAATTGAAATTTGACTGAGAATATAGGTACCCCTTTGAGAGATAACCATGCATACACACTTTCAAGGGATTTCAAGCTATTTTGGACCTTGGTTAAACTTGGTCAAACCAAGCCCTAAAAGTCCAATTTCTTAGAAATCAAATTTAAAAGTAGATTTAGATACCCATTTCGGCACTTAGTCAAGTCAAGCCAAGTTCTAAGAAATGCACTTTTCTTGACTTTCTCGAAATTAAAATTTGAAACTGTATTTAGGTACCCATTTGAGAGATAATCCCTACATCTAGATTTTTTTGGGATTGCAAGCCATTTTGGACCTCGGTCAAACTTCGTCAAACCAAGGCCTAAAACATTGCATTTTTTCCATTTTCTGAAAATTCAAATTTTAAAGTAGATTTAGATACCCATTTCAAAGATAGGCATGGACACCTAATTTTATGAGATTTGGAGCTATTTTTTCCCTCATTCAAGGATGGTCAAACCAAGGCCTAAAGCATTGCATTTTTTCCATTTTCTGAAAATTCAAATTTTAAAGTAGATTTAGATACCCATTTCAAAGATAGGTATGGACACCTACTTTTATGAGATTTGGAGCTATTTTGGCCGTCATTCAAGGATGGTCAAACAAAAGTTGAAAAGATGCAATTTTGTTGACTTTTCCATGAGTGAAATTTGAAAGTGGATTTAGGTACCCATTTCCATAAAAAAGCATACACACTAACTTTGATGACGTTCAGAGCTATTTCACTCCCTTTAAATGCAACCTTAGCGAAAGTGCACAATAAAGTTTCTCCTTTGACCAATTTCTTAGAATTGAAATATGATCATATATTTAGATGCCCATTTGGTAGATAAGAGTGCATGCAAAACCGCATGACGAAGTTTCACTTTTGAGCAAATTCCTAGAATTGAAATTTGATCATAGATTTGGATACCTGTTTGATATACAAGCGTGCACAATAGATTTTGTAATGTTTAGTGCTATTTGGACTCGCTTTAAGCCGAACTATAGCGAAAATGCATGACAAAGTTTCACTGTTGACAATTTTCTCGCAATTGAAATTTGATCATAGATTTGGATTCCCATTTGATAGATAAGCATGCACTCCAACTTTCGCGACGTTTCGAGCTATTTTCACCCCCTTTAACCCTAACCTTTGTGAAACCGCACGGCGGAGTTTCACTTTTAACAAATTTATCGGAATTAAAATTTGATCATATCTTTTGAAGTGCATTTGGATGATAAGTGTGCACGCCAACTTTCATGATGTTCGTAGTTATTTCAGCTCCTTTAAGCCAAACCCTAACAAAAATGTACGATGGAGGTTCACTTTTAACGTACTTCTTAGAATGGAAACTTGATCATAGATTTGGATGCCCATTGGATAAACAATCATCATGCATGCCAAATTTTGCAACATTCCAAGCTATTATTTTGACCCCTTTTAAGCCCAACCCTAGTGAAACCGCATGACAGAGTTTCACTTTTGAGCAGTTTCTCAGAATTGAAATTTGCTCATAGATTTGGATGTCCATTTGATAGACAAGCTTGCACATGAAATTTCATGACGTTGCGAAATATTTTCACCCGATTTAATCCCAACCTTAGAAAAACTACAGAACGGAGTTTCACGTTTGACTAATTTCTCAAAATTAAAATTTAATCGTAGATTTATCAGCGCATTTGGTAGATAAGAGTGCATGCTAACTTTCATGATGTTCGGAGCTATTTTGGTCGTTATTCAAGGTTTGTCATCTAAAGGTCTAAGAGATGTTATTTTTTTTGCTTTCTTGTAATTGAAATTTGAAAGAGAATTTAGGTAACCATTTGAGAGATAACCATGCATCCAAACTTTCGGGGGATTTCAAGCTATTTTGGACCTTGGGAAAACTTGGTGAGACAAAGGCCGAAAAGGTTGCATTTGTTTCTAATTTCTCAGCCATTTTACCCTCCTTTAGGCCAAATCTTAGCAAAATTGAATGATGGAGTTTCACTTTTGACCAAATTCTCGAAGTTGAAATTTGATCATAGATTTGGATGCCCGTTTGATATAAAAATGTGCACGCCAACTTTTGCAATGGTCCAAACTATTTGGACCCATTCGAGCCTAACTCTAGCAAAAATACATGACGGAGTTTCACTTCTGACCAATTTCTTAGAATTGAAATTAGATCATAGATTTGGATGCCCGTTTGATAGATAACTATGCACTCCAACTTTCACGACGTTTTGAGCTATTTTCACCCCCTTTAACTCCAAACTTAGCAAAACCACATGATGGAGTTTCACTCTTGACCAATTTCTTGGAATTAAAATTTGATCATAGATTTAGATGCACATTTGGAAGATAAGATTGCACGCCAACTTTCATAATGTTCAGAGTTATTTTCGAATCCTTTAAGCCAAACCCTAACAAAACTGCACGATGGAGTTTCACTTTTGACCAAGTTCTAAGAATTGAAACTTGATCATAGACTTGGCTGCCCATTAGCTAAACAAGCATGCACGCCAGCTTTTGCAACATTAACAGCTATTTTGACCACCTTTAAGCCCAACCCTTGTGAAAACGCATGACAAAGTTTCACTTTTCAGTAGTTTCTTATAATTGAAATTTGATCATAGATTTCAATGCCCATTTGATATACAAGCGTGCATGCGAAATTTTGAGACGTTCTAAAATATTTCACCCCCTTTAATCCCAACCCCATATAAACCATACAACAGAGTTTCCCTTTCGATTAATTTCTAAGAATTAGAATTTGATCATAGATTTATCTTAACATTTGGTAGATAAAAGTGCACACCAACTTTCACGAAGTTCGAAGTTATTTTGGTCGTTATTCAAGGTTGGTCAAGCAAAGGTCTAAGAGATGCTATTTTTTCAACTTTCTTGTAATTGAAATTTAGAAGAGAATTTAGATACCCATTTGAGAGATAACCATGCATACACACTTTCAGGGGATTTCGAGCTATTTTGGAACTTGGTCAAACTTGGCCAAACCAAGGCCTAAAAGGTTTCACTTTTTTCCAATTTCTTAGAAATAAAATTTAAAAGTAGATTTAGATGCCCATTTAAGAGGCACACATATTTTTGTGAATTTCGAGTTATTTTGGGACTTATTTAAGGTTGGTCAAACCAAGTTCTAAGAAATGCACTTTTCTTGACTTTCTCGAAATTGAAATTTCAAACTGTATTTTGGTACCCATTTGAGAGATAATCCCTACATGTAGAATTTTTTGGGATTGCGAGCCATTTTGGACCTCGGTCAAACTTTGTCAAACCAAGGCCTAAAATGTTCCATTTTTCTCATTTTCTTAAAATTCAAATTTTGAAGTAGATTTAGATACCCATTTCAAAGATAGGCATGGACACCTATTTTTATGCTATTTGGAGCTATTTTGGTCCTCATTCAAGGATGGTAAAACAAAAGCTGAAAATATGCACTTTAGTTGACTTTTTAAGAAGCGAAATTTGAAAGTAAATTTATGTACCTATTTCAATAAACAAGTGTACACACTAACTTTTGCGACGTTCTGAGCTATTTCACTCCCTTTAAGTGCAACCTTAGCAAAAGCGCGTGATAAAGTTTCTCTTTTGACCAATTTCTTAGAATTGAAATATGATCATAGATTTAGATGCCCATATGGTAGATAAGAGTGCATGCTAAATTTAGTGATGTTTAGAGCTCTTTAACTCTCCTTTAAGCCAAACCTTAGCGAAACCGCATGACGGAGTTTCGGTTTTGACCAAATTCCTAGAATTGAAATTTGACCATAGATTTAGATGCCCAGTTGATATACAATACTGCACGTCAAATTTTACAATGTTTTGAGCTATTTGGACCCACTTTAAGCCGAACTCTAGCAAAAATGCACGACAAAGTTTCACTTTTGACAATTTTTCTTGCTATTGAAATTTGATCATAGATTTGGATGCCCATTTGATAGACAAGCATGCACTTCAACTTCGGTGATGTTCTGAGCTATTTTCACCCCCTTTAACCCCAACCTTTGTGAAACCACACAACAGAGTTTCACTTTTTACAAATTTCTCGGAATTAAAATTTCATCATTTCTTTTGATGCACATTTGGTTGATAAGTGTGCACAACAACTTTCAGGATGTTCATAGTTATTTTCAGCTCGTTTAAGCCAAACCCTAACAAAGATGTATGATCGAGTTTCACTTTTGATGTATTTCTTAGAATAGAAACTTGATTATAGAATTGGATGGCCATTGGATAGATAATCATGCACGCCAAATTTTGCAACGTTTCGAGCTATTATTTTTACCCCTTTTAAGCCCAACCCTAATGAAACTGCACGACAGAGTTTCACTTGTAAGCAGTTTCTCAGAATTCAAATTTACTCATACTTGGTCAAACCAAGGCCTAAAAGCTTGCACCTTTTCCTTGAAGCCAAACCTTATCAAATTCGAATGACATAGTTTCAATTTAGACAAAATTCTCGAAGTTGAAATTTGATCATAGATTTGGATGCTCGTTTGATATAAAAACGTGCACGCCAACTTTTGGAATGGTCCGAGCTATTTGGACCCCTTCGAGCCCAACTCTAGCGAAAATGAATGATGGAGTTTAAATTCTAATCATATATTTGGATTCCTGTTTAATAGATAACCATGCACTCCAACGTTCATGTCATGTTGAGAAATTTTCACCCCCTATAACCCCAATCTTAGCGAAACCGCATGACAAAGTTTCAATTTTGATCCCAACTCTAGCGAAAATGAACGACAGAGTTTCACTTCTTACTAATTTCTCATAATTGAAATTTGATCATAGATTTGGATGCCCATTTGATAGATAACTGTGGAATCCAACTTTCATGACGTTTTGAGCTATTTTCACCCCCTATAACCCCAATCTTAGCAAAACCGCATCACGGAGTTTCAGTCTTGACAAATTTCTTGGAATTAAAATTTGATCATAGATTTAGATGTGCATTTGGAAGATAAGAGTGCATGCCAACATTCATGATGTTCAGAGTTACTTTCGACTCCTTTAAGCCAAACCCTAACAAAACCCTACGATGGATTTCCGCTTTTGACCAACTTCTAAGAATTGAATATTGATCATAGATTTGGATGCCCATTAGATAAATAAGCATGCACGCCAACTTTCGCAACATTCCAAGCTATTTTGACCACCTTTAATCCCAACCCTAGCGAAAATGCATGACGAAGTTTCTCTTTTGAGTGGTTTCTTACAATTGAAATTTGACCATAGATTTGAATGTCCATTTGATAGACAAGCGTGCATGCGAAATTTCAAGACGTTCCAAAATATTTCACCCCCTTTAATCCTAACCTCAGCAAAACCATACAACAGAATTTCACTTTTGACTAATTTCTCAGAATTAAAATTTGATCGTTAATTTATCTTCACATTTGGTGGATAACAGTGCACACCAACTTTCACGATGTTCGAAGTTATTTTGGTCATTGTTCAAGGTTGGTCAAGCAAAGTTCTAAGAGATGCTATTTTTTTGAATTTCTTGTAAGGGAAATTTGAAAGAGAATTTAGGTACCCATTTGAGAGATAACCATGCATACACACTTTCAAGGGATTTCGAGCTATTTTGGACCTTGGTCAAACTTGGTCAAACCAAGGCCTAAAATGTTGCACTTTTTCCAATTTCTTAGAAATCAAATTTTAAAGTAGATTTAGATACCCATTTAAGAGGCACACATAATAACGTGCACAACAGAGTTTCACTTTTAACCAATTTCTTGGAATTAAAACTTAATCATAGATTTAAATGCGCATTTGGAAAATTAGTGTGCATGCCAACTTTCATGATGTTGAGAGTTATTTTGGGCATCTTTAACCCAAACCCTAACAAAACTGCACGATGCAGTCTCAGCTTTGACCAAATTCTCAGAATTGAAACCTGGTCATACGTTTGGATGCATATTGGATAGACAAGCATGCACGCCGACTTTCATGACATTTTGAGCTATTTTGATCTCCTTTAAGCCCAATCCTGTCGAAAACGCACGACAGAGTTTCACTTTCGAGAAGTTTCTTAGAATTTAAATTTGATCGTAAATTTGGATGCCCATTTGATGAACAAGCGTGCATGCAAACTTTTGAGACATTCCATGATATTTTCACCCCCTTTAAGACCAACCTTAGCAAAACCGCACAATGAAGTTTCACGTTTGACTAATTTCTCAAAATTATAATTTAATCGTAGATTTATCGGCGCATTTGGTAGATAAGTGTGCATGCTAACTTTCATGATGTTCGGAGCTATTTTGGTTGTTATTCAAGGTTGGTCAAGTAAAGGTCTAAGAGTTGTTATTTTTTTGGCTTTCTTCTAATTGAAATTTGAAAGATAATTTAGGTACCCATGTGATAGATAGCCATGGATACAAACTTTCAGGGGATTTCGAGCTATTTTGGACCTTAGGAAAACTTGGTCAAACTAAGGCCTAAAAGGTTGCATTTGTTTCCAATTTCTCAGCCATTTTCCCCTCCTTTAAGCCAATCCTTAGCAAAATCGAATGATGGAGTTTCAATTTTGACCTAATTCTCGGAGTTGAAATTTGATCATAGATTTGGATGCCTATTTGATATAAAAACATGCACGTCAACTTTTGCAATGGTCCGAGCTATCGGGACCCCTTCGAGTCCAACTCTAGCGAAAATGCACGATGGAGTTTTGCTTTTGACCAATTTCTCAAAATTGCAATTTGATCATAGATTTGGATGCCTATTTGATAGATAACCGTGCACTCCAACTTTCACAATGTTTTGAGCTATTTTCACCCCCTTTAACCCCAATCTTAGCGAAACAGCATGATGGAGTTTCACTCTTGACCAATTTCTCGAAATTAAAATTTGATTATAGATTTAGATGTGCATTTGGAAGATAAGAGTGCACACCAACTTTCATGATGTTTAGAGTTATTTTCGACTCGTTTAGGCCAAACCCTAACAAAACCGCACGATGGAGTTTTTCTTTTGACCAACTTCTAAGAATTCAAACTTGATGATAGATTTGGATGCCCATTAGATAAACAAGCATGCACGCCAAGTTTTGCAACGTTCCAAGCTATTTTGACCACCTTTAAGCCCAACCCTAGCGAAAAAGCATGATGAAGTTTCACTTTCAAGAAATTTCATCTAATTGAAATTTGATGATAAATTTGAATGCCCATTTGATAGACAAGCGTGCACACAAAATTTCAAGATGTTCCAAAATATATCACCCCCTTTAATCCCAACCTTAGAAAAACCATACAACAGAGTTTCACATTTGACTAATTTCTCAGAATTAAAATTTGATCGTAGATATATCTTAGCATTTGGTAGATAACAGTGCACACCAACTTTAATGATGTTTGATGTTATTTTGGTCATTATTCAAGGTTGGTCAAGCAAAGGTCTAAGATATGCTATTTTTTCGACTTTCTTGTCAGTGAAATTTGAAAGAGAATTTACGTACCCATTTGAGAGATAACCATGCATACACACTTTGATAATAGATTTGGATGACCATTTTATAGACAAGCATGCACTCCAATTTTCGCGACGTTTCGAGCTATATTCACCCCCTTTAACCCCAACCTTTGTGAAACTGCACTACAGAGTTTCACTTTTTACAAATTTATTGGAATTAAAATTTGATCATATCTTTTGATGCGCATTTGGATGATAATTGTGCATGCCAACTTTCACGATGTTCAGAGTTATTTTCAGCTCCTTTAAGCCAAACCCTAACAAAAGTGTACCATGGAGGTTCACTTTTGACGTAGTTATTAGAATGGAAACTTGATCATAGATTTGGATGCCCATTGGATAAACAATCATGCATGCCAAATTTGCAATGTTTCAAGCTATTATTTTGACCCCTTTTAATCCCAACCCTAGCGAAACCGCATAACAAAGCTTCACTTTTGAGCAGTTTCTCAGAATTGAAATTTGATCATAGATTTAGATGTGCATCTGGAAGATAAGAGTGCAGGCCAACTTTCATGATGTTCAAAGTTATTTTCGACTCCTTTAAGCCAAACCCTAACAAAACCACACGATGGAGTTTCGCTTTTGACCAACTTCTGAGAATTTAAACTTGATCATAGATTTGGATGCCCATTGAAACTTGATCACTTGTGACAAATTTTTCAGAATTAAAATTTGATCGTAGATTTATCTTCGCATTTGGTAGATACCAGTGCACACCAAATTTCATGATGTTTGAATTTATTTTGGTCATTATTTATAAGGTTGGTCAAGCAAAGGTCTAAGAGATGCTATTTTTTCAACATTCTTGTAATTGAAATTTGAAAGAGAATTTAGGTACCCATTTGAGAGATAACCATGGATACACACTTTCAGGGGATTTTGAGCTATTTTGGACCTTCATCAAACTTGGTCAAACCAAGGCCTAAAAGTCCAATTTCTTAGAAATCAAATTTAAAAATAGATTTAGATACCCATTTTGGCACTTAGTCAAGGTTGGTCAAACCAAGTTCTAAGAAATGCACTTTTCTTGACTTTATCGAAATTGAAATTTGAAACTGTATTTAGGTACCCATTTGAGAGATAATCCCTACATGTAGATTTCTTTGGGATTGCGAGCCATTTTGGACCTTGGTCAAACTTCGCGAAACCAAGGCCTAAAACGTTGCATTTTTTTCCATTTTCTAAAAATTCAAATTCTAAAGTCGATGTAGATACCCATTTCAAAGATAGGCATGGACTCCTATTTTTATGAGATTTGGAGCTATTTTGGCCTGCATTCAAGGATGGTCAAACAAAAGTTGAAAAGATGCACCTTTGTTGACTTTTTCAGAAGTGAAATTTGAAAGTGGATTTGGGGACCCATTTCAATAAACAAGTGTACACACTAGATTTCGCGATGTTCTGAGCTATTTCACTCCCTTTAAGTGCAACCTTAGCGAAAGCGCACGATAAAGTTTCTCTTTGACCAATTTCTTAGAATTGAAATATGATCATAGATTTAGATGCCCATTTGGTAGATAAGAGTGCATGCCAAATTTAGCGATATTCAGAGCTCTTTTTCCCTCCTTTAAGCCAAACCTTAGCGAAACCGTATGATGGAGTTTCACTTTTGACCAAATTCCTAGAATTGAAATTTGATCATAGATTTGGATGCCGGGTTGATATACAATCATGCACGCCAAATTTTGCAATGTTTCGAGCTATTTGGACCTAGTTTAAGCCGAACACTAGCGAAAATGCACGAGGAAGTTTCACTTTTGACAATTTTCTCACAATTGAAATTTGATCATAGATTTGGATGCCCATTGGATAAACAAGCATGCACTCCAACTTTCATGATGTTCAGAGCTATTTTCACCCCCTTTAACCCCAACATTTGCGAAACCGCACAACAGAGTTTCACTTTTTACAAATTTCTCAGAATTAAAATTTGATCATTTCTTTTGATGCGCATTTGGATGATAAGTGTGCGTGCTAACTTTCATGATGTTCATAGTTATTTTCAGCTCCTTAAAGCCAAACCCTAACAAAATTGTACGATCGAGTTTCAATTTTGATGTACTTCTTAGAATATAAACTTGATTATAGATTTGGATGTTCATTGGATAAACAATCATGCACGCCAAACTTTGCAACGTTTCTAGCTATTATTTTGACCCCTTTTAAGCCCAGCCCTAGTGAAACCACATGACAAAGTTTTTCTTTTGAGCAGTTTCTTAGAATTCAAATTTGCTCATACTTGGTCAAACCATGGCCTAAAAAGCTTGCACTTTTTCCTTTAAGCCAAACCTTAGCGAAATCGAATGATGGAGTTTCAATTTTGACCAAATTCTCGTAGTTGATATTTGATCATAGGTTTGGATGCCTGTTTGATATACAAGTGTGCATGCCAAATTTTGTAATGTTTTGAGCTATTTGGACCCGCTTTAAGACAAACTATAGTGAAAATGCACGACAAAGTTTCACTTTTGACAATTTTCTCACAATTGAAATTTGATCATAGATTTGGCTACCCATTTGATAGACAAGTGTGCACTCCAACTTTCATGGTGTTCCAAGCTATTTTCACTCCCTTTAACCCCGACCTTTGCGAAATTGAATGACAAAGTTTCACTATTTGCAAATTTATCGGAATTAAAATTTCATCATATCTTTTGATGTGCATTTGGATGATAAGTGTGCACGTTGACTTTGACGATGTTCAGAGTTATTTTCAGCTCCTTTAAGCCAAACTCTAATAAAACTGTACCATGGAGGTTCACTTTTGACGTACTTATTAGAATGGAAACTTGACCATAGATTTGGATGCCCATTGGATAAATAATCATGCACGCCAAATTTTGCAACATTTCGAGCTACTATTTTGACCCCTTTTAAGCCCAACCCTAGTGAAACCACACAACAAAGTTTCACTTCTGAGCAGTTTCTGAGAATTGAAATTTGATCATAGATTTAGATGTGCATTTGGAAGATAAGAGTGCAGCCAAATTTCATGATGTTTGGAGTTATTTTCAACTACTTTAAGCCAAACCCTAACAAAACTGCAAGATGGAGTTTCGCTTTTGACCAACTTCTAAGAATTGAAAATTGATCATAGATTTGGATGCCAATTAGATAAACAAGTATGCACGCGAACTTTCGCAACGTTACAAGCTATTTTGACCACCTTTAAGCCCAACCCTAGCGAAAACGCATGATGAAGTTTCATTTTTGAGCAGTTTCTTATAATTGAAATTTGATCATATATTTGAATGCCCATTTGATAGACAAGCGTACACGTGAAATTTTGAGACGTTCCAAAATATTTCACCCCTTTCATCCCAAACTCAGTAAAACCATACAACAGAGTTTTAGTTTTGACTGATTTCTCAGAATTAAAATTTGATCATAGATTTATCTTAGCATTTGGTAGATACTAGTGCACACCAACTTTCACGATGTTTGAAGTTATTTTGGTCATTATTTAAGGTTGGTGAAGCAAAGGTCCAAGCGATGCTATTTTTTCAACCTTCTTGTAATTGAAATTTTAAAGAGAATTTAGGTATCCATTTGAGAGATAACCATGCATAAACACTTTCAGGGGATTTCGAGCTATTTTGGACCTTGGTCAAACTTGGTCAAACCAAGGCCTAAAAGTCCAATTTCTTAAAAATCAAATTTAAAAGTAGATTTAGATACCCATTTCAGTACTTAGTCAAGGTTGGTGAAACCAGGTTCTAAGAAATGCACTTTTCTTGAATTTATCGAAATTGAAATTTGAAACTGTATTTAGGTACCCATTTGAGAGATAATCAAAGATAGGCATGGACACCTATTTTTATGAGATTTGGAGATATTTTGGCCCTCATTCAAGGATGGTCAAACAAAAGTTGAAAAGATGCACTTTTGTTGACTTTTTCAGAAGTAAAATTTGAAAGTGGATTTAGGTACCCATTTCAATAAACAAGTGTACACACTAACTTTCACGACGATCCAAGATATTTCACTCCCTTTAAGTGCAACCTTAGCGAAAGAGCACGATAAAGTTTCTCATTTGACCAGTTTCTTAGAATTGAAATATCATCATATATTTAGATGCCTATTTGGTAGATAAGAGTGCATGCCAAATTTAGTGATGTTTAGAGCTCTTTTTCCCTCCTTTAAGCTAAACCTTAGCGAAACCGCACGACGGAGTTTCACTTTTTAGAAAATTTCTAGAATTGAAATTTGATCATAGATTTGGATATCCGTTTGATATACAAGCGTGCAAGCAAAATTTTGTAATGTTTCGAGCTATTTGGACCTACTTTAAGCCGAACTATAGCAAAAATGCACGACGAAGTTTCACTTTTGACAATTTTCTCACAATTGAAATTTGAATCATAGATTTGGATGCCCATTTAATAGACAAGCATGCACTCCAACTTTCATGACGTTGCGAGCTATTTTCACCCCCGTTAACCCCAACCTTTGCAACATCGCACGATGGAGTTTCACTTTTACAAATTTATCGGAATTAAAATTTAACCATATCTTTTGATGCGCATTTGGATGACAAGTGTGCATGCCAACTTTCACGATGTTCATAGTTATTTTCAGCTCCTTTCAGCCAAACCCTAACAAAATTGTATGATGGAGGTTCACTTTTGACGTACTTCTTAAAATGGAAACTTGATCATAGATTTCGCTACCCATTTGATAGACAAGCGTGCACTCCAACCTTCGCGACAATTCGAGCTATTTTCATTCCCTTTAACCCCAACCTTTGCGAAACCGCACGACAGAGTTTCATTTTTACAAATTTATCGAAATTAAAATTCCATCATATCTTTTGATGTGCATTTGGATGATAAGTGTGCACACCAA
Organism: Pseudotsuga menziesii; assembly: GCA_001517045.1. Lineage (NCBI taxonomy): Eukaryota > Viridiplantae > Streptophyta > Pinopsida > Pinales > Pinaceae > Pseudotsuga > Pseudotsuga menziesii. Next base: position 217,654 of record LPNX010566652.1, read on the forward strand.
ATTTAACAATGTTCAAAGTTATTTTCAGCTCCTTTAAGCCAAACTCTAACAAAACTGTACCATGGAGGTTCACTTTTGATGTACTTATTAGAATGGAAACTTGATCATAGATTTGGATGCCAATTGGATAAAAAATCATGCACGCCAAATTTTGCAATGTTCCAAGCTATTATTTTGACCCCTTTTAATCCCAAACCTGGTGAAACCACACGACAGAGTTTCACTTTCGAGCAGTTTCTTAGAAATGAAATTAGATCATAGATTTATACGTGCATTTGGAAGATAAGAGTGCACGCCAACTTTCATGATGTTCAGAGTTATTTTCAAATCCTTTAAGCAAAACCCTAACAAAACCACACGATGGAGTTTCGCTTTTGACCAACTTCTAAGAGTTGAAACTTGATGATAGATTTGGATGCCCATTAGATAAACAAGCATGCACACGAACTTTCACAATGTTTCAAGTTATTTTGACCACCTTTAAGCCCAACCCTAGCGAAAACGCATGACGAAGTTTCTCTTTTGAGCAGTTTCTTATAATTGAAATTTGATCATAGAATTGAATTCCCATTTGATAGAAAAGCGTACACATGAAATTTCGAGACGTTCCAAAATATTTTACCCCTTTAATCCCAACCTCAGCAAAACCATACAACAGAGTTTCACTTTTGACTAATTTCTCAGAATTAAAATTTGATCATAGAATTATCTTAGCATTTGGTAGATACCAGTGCACACCAACTTTCACGATGTTCAAGGTTATTTTGGTCATTATTTAAGGTTGGTCAAGCAAAGGTCTAAGAGATGTTATTTTTTCAACTTTCTTGTAATCGAAATTTTAAAGAGAATTTAGGTACCCATTTGAGAGATAACCATGCATACACACTTTTAAGGGATTTTGAGCTATTTTGGACCTTCGTCAAACTTGGTCAAACCAAGGCCTAAAAGTCCAATTTCTTAGAAATCAAATTTAAAAGTAGATTTAGATACCCATTTCGGCACTTAGTCAAGGTTGGTAAAACCAGGTTCTAAGAAATGCACTATTCTTGACTTTATTGAAATTGAAATTTGAAACTGTATTTAGGTACCCGTTTGAGAGATAATCCCTACATGTAGATTTTTTTGGGATTACGAGCCATTTTGGACCTTGGTCAAACTTCGTCAAACCAAGGCCTAAAACGCTACATTTTTTCCATTTTTTGAAAATTCAAATTTTAAAGTAGATTTAGATACCCATTTCAAAGATAGGCATGGACACCTATTTTTATGAGATTTGGAGCTATTTTGGCCCTCATTCAAGGATGGTCAAACAAAAGTTGAAAAGATGCACTTTTGTTGACTTTTTCAGAAGTGAAATTTGAAAGTGGATTTAGGTACCCATTTCAATAAACAAGTGTACACACTAACTTTCGCGACGTTCCGAGCTATTTCACTCCCTTTAAGTGCAACCTTAGCGAAAATGCACGATAAAGTTTCTCATTTGACCATTTTCTTAGAATTGAAATATGATCATATATTTAGATGCCCATTTGGTAGATAAGAGTGCATGCCAAATTTAGTGATGTTCAGAGCTCTTTTTCCCTCCTTTAAGCTAAACCTTAGTGAAACCGCACGACGGAGTTTCACTTTTGAACAAATTCTCAGAATTGAAATTTGATCATAGATTTGGATACCCATTTGGTATACAAGCATGCATGCCAAATTTTGTAATGTCTCAAGCTATTTGGACCCGCTTTAAGCCGAACTATAGCGAAAATGCACGACGAAGTTCCACTTTTGACAATTTTCTCGCAATTGAAATTTGATCATAGATTTGGATGCCCATTTGATAGACAAGCGTGCAATCCAACTTTCATGACTTTCCGAGCTATTTTCACCTCTGTTAACCCCAACCTTTGCGAAACCACACGACGGAGTTTCACTTTTTACAAATTTATCGGAATTAAAATTTGATCATATCTTTTGATGCGCATTTGGATGATAAGTGTGCACACCAACTTTCACAATGTTCAGAGTTATTTTTAGCTCCTTTAAGGAAAAACCTAACAAAACTGTACGATGGAGGTTCACTTTTGACATACTTCTTAGAATGGAAACCTGATCATAGATTTGGATGCCCATTGGATAAATAATCATGGACGCCAAATTTTGCAACATTCCGAGCTATTATTTTGACCCCTTTTAAGCCCAACCCTAGTGAAACCGCACGACAGAGTTTCACTTTTGAGCAGTTTCTCAGAATTAAAATTTGCTCATAGATTTGGATGTCCATTTGAAAGACAAGCTTACACATGAAATTTCATGACGTTGCGAAATATTTTCACCCGCTTTAAGCCCAACCATAACAAAACTGCAAACCGGAGTTTAATGTTTGACTAATTTCTTAAAATTAAAATTTAATCCTAGATTTATCGGTGCATTTGGTAGATAAGAGAGCATGCTAACTTTCATGATGTTAGGAGCTGTTTTGGTCATTATTCAAGGTTGGTCAAGTAAAGGTCTAAGAGATGCTATTTTTTTGGCTTTCTTGTAATTGAAATTTAAAAGAGAACTTAGATAACCATTGAGAGATAACCATGCATACAAACTTTCAAGGGATTTCGAGCTATTTTGGACCTTAGGCAAACTTGGTGAAACCAAGGCCTAAAAGGTTGCATTTGTTTCCAATTTCTCAACCATTTTCCCCTCCTTTAGGCCAAACCATGGAAAAATCGAATGATGGAGTTTCACTTTTGACCAAATTCTTGGAGTTGAAATTTGATCATAGATTTGGATGCTCGTTTGATATAAAAACATGCACGCCAAATTTTGCAATGGTCTAAGCTATCTGGACCCCTTCGAACCCAAATCTAGTGAAAATGCACGATAGAGTTTCACTTCTGACCAATTTGAGAGATACTTGCCAACTTTCGTAACGTTTCGATCTACTTTGACTCCCTTTAAGTGCAACCTTAGTGAAAGCACCGATATGCTCATCTGGTAGATAGGCATGCACACATATTTTTGTGAGATTTCTAGTTAGATAAGAGTGCATGAGAAATTTCATGATGTTTAGAGCTATTTTCCCCTCCTATAAGCCAAACCTTAGTGAAATAGAATGATGGTGTTTCACTTTTGACCAAATTCTCAGAGTTGAAATTTGATCATAGACTTGGATGCCCATTTGATATAAAAACGTGCACACCAACTTTTGCAATGTTCCAAGCTATTTAGACCCCTTTGAGCCCAACTCTAGTGAGGATGCATGACAGAGTTTCACTTCTCACCAATTTCTTGGAATTGAAATTTTATCATAGATTTGGATGCCCATTTGATAGAGAAGCATGCACTCCAACTTTTGTGACACTCCGAGCTATTTTCACCCCCTTTAACCCCAACCTTGGTGAAATTGCACAATGGAGTTTCACTTTTAACCAATTTCTTGGAATTAAAATTTAATCATAGATTTAATGCGCATTTGGAAGGTAAGAGTGCATGCCAACTTTCACGATGTTGAGAGCTATTTACGACATCTTTAAGCCAAACCCTAACAGAACTGCACGATGGAGTCTTAGCTTTGGATGCCTAGTAGATAAACAAGAATTGAAACTTGATCATAGATTTCGATGCCCAATAGATAAATAAGCATGCATGCCAACTTGCCCATTAGATAAACAAGCATGCACACTAACTTTCCCAACGTTCCAAGCTATTTTGACCACCTTTAAGCCCAACCATAGCGAAAACGCATGATGAAGTTTCACTTTTGAGCAGTTTCTTATAATTGAAATTTGATCATAGAATTGAATGCCCATTTGATAGATAAGCGTGCATGCGAAATTTTGAGACGTTCCAAAATATTTCACCCCCTTCATTCCCAACCTCAGCAAAACCATAAAACAGAGTTTAACTTTAGACTAATTTCTCATTACTAAAATTTGATTGTAGATTTATCTTAGCATTTGGCAGATAATAGTGCACACCAACTTTCACGATGTTCGAAGTTATTTTGGTCGTTATTCAAGGTTGGTCAAGCAAAGGTCTAAGAGATGCTATTTTTTTTACTTTCTTGTAATTGAAATTTGAAAGATAATTTAGGTACTCATTTGAGAGATAACCATGCATACACACTTTCAGGGAATTTCGAGCTATTTTGGACCTCGGTCAAACTTGGTCAAACCAAGGCCTAAAAGGTTGCACTTTTTTCCAATTTCTTAGAAATAAAATTTAAAAGTAGATTTAGATACCCATTTAGGAGGCACACATATTTTTGCGAATTTCGAGTTATTTCAGCACTTAGTTAAGGTTGGTCAAACCAAGTTCTAAGAAATGCACTTTTCTTGACTTTCTCGAAATTGAAATTTTAAATTGTATTTAGGTACCCATTTGAGAGAGAATCCCTACATGTAGATTTTTTTTGGATTGCAAGCCATTTTGTGCCTTGGTCAAACTTCGTCAAACCAAGGCCTAAAACATTTTATTTTTTCCATTTTCTGAAAATTCAAATTTTAAAGTTGATTTAGATACCCATTTCAAAGATAGGCATGGACACCTATTTTTATGAGATTTGGAGCTATTTTGGCACTCATTCAAGGATGCTCAAACAAAAGTTGAAAATATGTACTTTTGTTGACTTTTTCAAAAGTGAAATTTGAAAGTGGATTTAGGTACCCATTTTAATAAACAAGCATACACGCTAACTTTCGCGATGTTTCCAGCTATTTCACTCCCTTTAAGTGCAACCTTAGCGAAAGCGCACAATAAATTTTCTCTTTTGACCAATTTTTTAGAATTGAAATATGATCATAGATTTAGATGCCCATTTTGTAGATAAGAACGCATGCCAAATTTACTGATGTTCAGAGCTCTTTAACCCTCCTTTAAGCAAAACCTTAGCGAAACCGCATGATGGAGTTTCAGTTTTGACCAAATTCCCAGAATTGAAATTTGATCATAGATTTGGATGGTGGGTTGATATACAAGCATGCATGCCAAATTTTGAAATGTTTTGAGCTATTTGGACCCCCTTTAAGCCGAACTCTAGCGAAAATGCACGACAAAGTTTCACTTTTGACAATTTTCTGGCAATTGAAATTTGATCATAGATTTGGATGCCCATTTGATATACAAGCATGCACTTCAAATTTTGTGATGTTCCAAGATATTTTCACCCCCTTTAACCCCAACCTTTGTGAAACCGCACAACAAAGTTTCACTTTTTTCAAATTTATTGGAATTAAAATTTGATCATAGTTTTATCATAACACTTGGTACATAACAGTGCACACCAACTTTCACGATATTTGAAGTTATTTTGGTCGTTATTCAAGGTTGGTCAAGCAAAGGTCTAAGAGATTCTATTTTTTTAACTTTCTTGTAATTGAAATTTCAAAGAGAATTTAGATACCCATTTGAGACATAACCACACACACACACTTTCAGGGGATTTCGAGCTATTTTGGACCTTGGTCAAACTTGGTCAAACCAAGGCCTAAAAGGTTGCACTTTTTTCCAATTTCTTAGAAATCAAATTTAAAAGTAGATTTAGATGCCCATTTAAGAGGCACACATATTTTTGCGAATTTCAAGTTTTTTCGGCACTTAGTTAAGGTTGGTCAAACCAAGTTAAAAGAAATACACTTTTCTTGACTTTCTCGAAATTGAAATTTGAAACCGTATTTAGGTCCCCATTTGAGAGATAATCCCTACATGTAGATTTTTTTGGGATTGTGAGCCATTTTTGGACCTCGGTCAAACTTTGTCAAACCAAGGCCTAAAATGTTGCATTTTCCCATTTTCTTAAAATTCAAATTTTGAAGTAGATTTAGATACCCATTTCAAATATAGGCATGGACACCTATTTCTCTGCTATTTGGAGCTATTTTGGCCCTCATTCAAGGATGGTAAAAAAAAAGATGAAAAGATGCATTTTTGTTGACTTTTTAAGAAGTGAAACTTGAAAGTAGATTTATGTACCCATTTCAATAAAGAAGCGTACACACTAACTTTCACGACGTTCCGAGCTATTTCACTCCCTTTAAGTGCAACCTTAGCGAAAGCGCATGATAAAGTTTCTCTTTTGACCAATTTTGTAGAATTGAAATATCATCATAGATTTAGATGCCCATTTGGTAGATAAGAGTGCATGCCAAATTAAGTGATGTTCAGAGCTCTTTTTCCCTCCTTTAAGCCAAACCTTAGAGAAACCGCATGATGGAGTTTCACTTTTGACCAAATTCCTACAATTGAAATTTGATCATAGATTTGGATGGCAGGTTGATATACAAGCATGCATGCCAAATTTTGCAATGTTTCGAGCTATTTGGACACCTGCTTTAAGCCGAACTCTAGCGAAAATGCACGACAAAGTTTCACTTTTGACAATTTTCTGGCAATTGAAATTTGATCATAGATTTGGATGCTCATTTGATATACACGCATGCACTTCAAATTTTGCAATGTTCCAAGCTATTTTCACCCCCTTTAAACCCAACCTTTGCAAAACCACACAATGAAGTTTCACTTTTTTCAAATTTATTGGAATTAAAATTTGATCATTTCTTTTGATGCGCATTTGGATGATAAGTGTGGATGCAAAATTTCACGATGTTCATAGTTATTTTCAGCTCCTTTAAGCCAAACCCTAACAAAATTGTACGGTCGAGTTTTACTTTTGATGTACTTCTTAGAATAGAAACTTAATTATATATTTGGATGCCCGTTGGATAAACAATCATGCATGCCAAATTTTGCAATGTTTCAAGCTATTATTTTGACCCCTTTTAAGCCCAACCCTAGTGAAACCGCATGACAGAGTTTCACTTTTGAGCAGTTTCTCAGAATTCAAATTTGCTCGTACTTGGTCAATCCGAGACCTAAAAGCTTGCACTTTTTAGTTTAAGCCAAACCTTAGTGAAATCGAATGATGGTGGAGTTTCAATTTGGACCAAATTCTCGAAGTTGAAATTTGATCATAGATTTGGATGCCCGTTTCATATGCAACCGTGCATGCCAAATTTTGTAATGTTTCGAGCTATTTGGACCCGCTTTAAGCCGAACTATAGCGAAAATGCATGACGAAGTTTCACTTTTGACAATTTTCTCACAATTGAAATTTGATCATAGATTTGGATGCCCATTTGATAGACAAGTGTGCATTCCAAATTTCATGATGTCTCGAGCTATTTTCAACCCCTTTAACCCCAACCTTTGAGATACCACACGATAGAGTTTCACCTTTTACAAATTTATCGAAATTAAAATTTGATCATATCTTTTGATGCGCATTTCGATGATAAGTGTGCACACCAACTTTCACGATGTTCAAAGTTATTTTCAGCTCCTTTACGCCAAACTCTAACAAAAAAATATAATGGAGGTTCACTTTTGACGTACTTATTAGAATGGAAACTTGATCATAGATTTGGATGCCCATTGGATAAACAATCATCCACGCCAAATTTTGCAGCGGTTCGAGCTATTATTTTGACCCCTTTTAATCCCAACCCTAGTGAAAACCGCACGACAGAGTTTCACTTTTGAGGAGTTTCTCATAATTGAAATTTGATCATAGATTTAGATGTGCATTTGGAAGATAAGAGTGCACGCCAACTTTCATGATGTTCATAGTTATTTTCGACTCCTTCAAGCCAAACCCTAACAAAACCACATGATGGAGTTTCACTTTTGACCAAGTTCTAAGAATTGAACTTGATCATCGATTTGGATGCCCATTAGATAAACAAGCATGCACATGAACTTTCGCAACGTTCCAAGCTATTTTGACCACCTTTAAGCCCAACCCTAGCGAAAATGTATGATGAAGTTTCACTTTTGAGTAGTTTCTGATAATTGAAATTTGATCATAGATTTCAATGCCCATTTGATAGACAAGCGTACATGTGAAATTTTGAGACGTTCCAAAATATTTCAGCCCTTTAATCCCAACCTCAGCAAAACCATACAACAGAGTTTCACTTTTGACTAATTTCTCAGAATTAAAATTTGATCGTAGATTTATCTTAGCATTTGGTAGATACCAGTGCACACCAACTTTCATGATGTTCGAAGTTATTTTGGTCATTATTTAAGGTTGGTCAAGAAAAGGTCTAAGAGATGTTATTTTTTCAACTTTCTTGTAAATGAAATTTGAAATAGAATTTAGGCACCCATTTGAGAGATAACCACGCATACACACTTTCAGGGGATTTTGAGCTATTTTGGACCTTCGTCAACCATGGTCAAACCAAGGCTTAAAAGCCCAATTCCTTAGAAATCAAATTTAAAAGTAGATTTAGATACCCATTTCGGCACTTAGTCAAGGTTGGTCAAACCAAGTTCTAAGAAATGCACTTTTCTTGACTTTATCGAAATTGAAATTTGAAACTGTATTTAGGTACCCATTTGAGAGACAGTCCCTACATGTAGATTTTTTTGGGATTGTGAGCCATTTTGGACCTCGGTCAAACTTCGTCAAACAGAGTTCGAAGAAATGCACTTTTCTTGACTTTATCGAAATTGAAATTTGAAACTGTATTTAGGTACCCATTTGAGAGATAATCCCTACATGTATATTTTTTTGGGATTGCGAGCCATTTTGGACCTCAATGAAACTTCATTGAACCAAGGCCTAAAACGTTGCATTTTTTCCATTTTTTGAAAATTCAAATTTAAAGTAGATTTAGGCACCCATTTCAAAGACAACTATTTTTATGAGATTTGGAGCTATTTTGGCCCTCATTTAGGGATGGTCAAACAAAAGTTGAAAAGATGCACTTTTGTTGACTTTTTCAAAAGTGAAATTTGAAAGTGGATTTAGGTACCCATTTCAATAAACAAGTGTACAGACTAACTTTCACGACGTTCTGAGCTATTTCACTCCCTTTTAGTGCAACCTTAGCTAAAGCGCATGATAAACTTTATCGTTTGACCAATTTCGTATAATTGAAATATGATAATATATTTAGATTCCCATTTGGTAGATAAGAGTGCATGCCAAATTTAGTGATGTTCAGAGCTCTTTTTCCCTCCTTTAAGCAAACCTTAGCGAAACCACACGAAGGAGTTTCACTTTTGACCAAATTCCTAGAATTGAAATTTGATCATAGATTTGGATACCCGTTTGATATACAAGCGTGCACGCCAAATTTTGTAATGTTTTGAGTTATTTGGACCCACTTTAAGCCGAACTATAGTGAAAATGCACGACGAAGTTTCACTTTTGACGATTTTCTTGCAATTGAAATTTGATCATAGATTTGGATGCCCGTTTGATATTCAAGCATGCACTCCAACTTTCACGGCGTTCCTAGCTATTTTCACGCCCTTTAACCCCAACCTTTGCAAAACCGTAAGACGGAGTTTCACTTATTACAAATTTATCAAAATTAAAATTTAATCATATCTTTTGATGCACATTTGAATGATAAGTGTGCACGCCAACTTTCACGATGTTCAGAGTTATTTTCAGCTCCTTTAATCCAAACCCTAACAAAACTGTACGATGGAGGTTCACTTTTGACGTACTTCTTAGAATGGAAACTTGATCATAGATTTGGATGCCCACTGGATAAAAAATCATGCACACCAAATTTTGAAACATTCCCAGCTATTATTTTGACCCCTTTTAAGCCCAACCCTATTGAAACCGCACAAAAGAGTTTCACTTTTGAACAATTTCGCAGAATTGAAATTTGCTCATAGATTTGGATGTCCTTTTGATAGACAAGCTTGCACATGAAATTTCACGATGATGCAAAATATTTTCATCCGCTTTAAGCCCAACCTTAGAAAAACTGCACAACAGAGTTTCACGTTTGACTAATTTCTTAAAATTAAAATTTAATCCTAGATTTATCGGTGCATTTGATAGATAAGAGTGCATGCTAACTTTCATGATGTTTGGAGCTTTTTTGGTTGTTATTCAAGGTTGGTCAAGTAAAGGTCTAAGAGATGTTATATTTTCCACTTTCTTGTAATTGAAATTTGAAAGAGAATTTAGGTAACCATTTGAGAGATAACCATGCATACAAACTTTCAGGGGATTTCGAGCTATTTTGGACCTTAGGCAAACTTGGTGAAACCAAGGCCTAAAAGGTTGCATTTATTTCCAATTTCTCAGCCATTTTCCCCTCCTTTAAGCCAAACCTTAGCAAAATCGAATGATGCAGTTTCACTTTTGACCAAATTCTTAGAGTTGAAATTTGATCATAGATTTGGATGCCCACTTGATATAAAAATGTGCACGCCAACTTTTGCAATGTTCCAAGCTATTTGGACCCCTTTCAGCCCAACTCTAGTGAAAATGCACGACGGAGTTTCACTTCTGACCAATTTTTTAGAATTGAAATTTGATCATAGATTTGGAGGCCCATTTGATAGATAACCGTGCACTCCAACTTTCACGATGTTTTGAGCTATTTTCAACCCCTTTAACCCCAATCTTAGCGAAACCACATGATGGAGTTTCACTCTTGACCAATTTCTCGAAATTAAAATTTGATCATAGATTTAGATGCACATTTGGAAGATAAGAGTGCATGCCAACTTTCATGATGTTCAGAGTTATTTTTGACTCCTTTAAGCCAAACCCTAACAAAACCACACAATGGAGTTTCGCTTTTGACCAACATCTAAGAATTGAAACTTGATCATAGATTTGGATGCCCATTAGATAAACAAGCATGCACGCCAACTTTTGCAATGTTCCAAGTTATTTTGACCACCTTTAAGCCCAACCCTAGCGAAAACGCATGACAAAGTTTCACTTTTGAGTAGTTTCTTATAATTGAAATTTGATCATAGATTTCAATTCCCATTTGATAGACAAGCGTGCACACGAAATTTTGAGACGTTCCAAAATATTTCACCCCCTTAAATCCCAACCTCATCTAAAGCATACGACAAAGTTTCACTTTTGACTAATTTCTACATTAGAGGAAATTTGGGGTCTAAAATGGGCCTTATAAGAAAACGTGCCAAAATAAGTTTTTGTGAGTTGGAATTCAAGAACCAATAGAATTTCAATAAAATAAGTCAACCATAATGGTTGAATTGGCATATTTGTCATTAAAAAAAACTACTTTTTTTGTTCGTATTTTTGACATATCTCATTGTGTTTTTACTCAAATTTCGATCGGGAGAGCTCGTTGGATGCGGAATTTGATTCTGCATCCAACGAGTACCCACACTGCATACTTTTGACGGACCCCGCTACCCCAAAAACAAAAAAATACCTGAAAAACGTGATGATGACATCATCATGACGTTTTTTCAGGTATTTCTTGTTTTTGGGGTAGCGGGGTCCGTCAAAATTATGCAGTGTGGGTACTCGTTGGATGCAGAATCAAATTCCGCTTCCAACGAGCTCTCCCAATCGAAATTTGAGTAAAAACACAGGGAGATATGTCGAAAATACGAACACAAAAAGTAGTTTTTTTCTTTCTTCCTCCAAAATTAATTAATATTATTTTATTATTTTAACCATTATTTTATTATTTTAACTATTATTTTATTATTTTCCTTAGGAGGCCCATTTTAGACCCCAAAATTCCTCTAATGAGAATTAAAATTTGATCATAGATTTATCTTAACATTTGGTAGATAACAGTGCACACCAACTTTCATAGCTTTGGATGGCAGGTTGATATAAAAGCGTGCATGCTAAATTTTGCAATGTTTCGAGCTATTTTGACCCGCTTTAAGACGAACTGTAGCGAAAATGCACGACGAAGTTTCACTTTTGACAATTTTCTCGCAATTGAAATTGGATCATAGATTTGGATGCCCATTTGATAGACAATCATGCACTCCAACTTTCATGACGTTCTGAGCTATTTTCACCCCCTTTAACCCCAACCTTTGTGAAATCACACAATGGAGTTTCACCTTTTACAAAATTCCTGGAATTAAAATTTGATCATTTATTTTTATGGAATTTGTATAATAAGTGTTCACACCAACTTTGACAATGTTCATAGTTATTTTCAGCTCCTTTAAGCCAAACACTAAAAAAATTGTATGGTCAAGTTTCGCTTTTGACGTACTTCTTAGAATAGAAACTTGATTATAGATTTGGATGTCCATTGGATAAACAATCATGCACGCCAAATTTTGCAACGTTTCAAGCTATTATTTTTACCCCTTTTAAGCCCAACCAAAGTGAAACCGCACGCTAGATTTTCACTTTTAAGCAGTTTCTCAGAATTCAAATTTTCTCATACTTGGTCAAACCAAGGCCTAAAAGCTTGCACTTTTTCCTTTAATCCAAACCTTAGCGAAATCGAATGATGGAGTTTCAATTTTGACCAAATTCTCGGAGTTAAAATTTGATCATGGATTTGGATGCCCGTTTGATATAAAAACGTGCACGCCAACTTTTGCAATGGTCTGAGCTATTTGGACCCCTTCGAGGCCACTTTAGCGAAAATGAACGGCGGAGTTTCACTTTTGACTAATTTCTCAGAATTGAAATTTGATCATAGATTTGGATGCCTGTTTGATAGATAACTACGCACTTGAACTTTCGTGATGTTTTGAGCTATTTTCACCCCTGTAACCGCAATCTTAGCAAAACCGCATGACGGAGTTTCACTCTTGAAAAATTTCTCAGAATTAAAATTTGATCATGGATTTAGATGTGGATTTGGAAGATAAGAGTGCACACCAACTTTCGTGATGTTCAGAGTTATTTTTGACTCCTTTAAGCAAAACCCTAACAAAACTGCACGATGGAGTTTCACTTTTGACTAACTTCTAAGAATGGAAAATTGTTCATAGATTTGGATGCCCATTAGATAAACAAGCATGCACACCAACTTTCGCAATTCTCCAAGCTATTTTGAACACTTTTAAGCCGAACCCTAGTGAAAACGCATGATGAAGTTTCACTTTTGAGCAGTTTCTTATAATTGAAATTTGATCATAAATCTGAATGTCCATTTGATATATAAGAGTGTGTTGAGGCCTGGAAATTCGCAGGCGACAACAGAAAGGGATTCTCCCCAATCAACGTTCCCAACTAGCCCGTTGATTGTTTGGTATAGGGAATCCGTCCAGTTTTGCAGTCCGGCTACCGTAGGTCAAACACAAACAAAGGATTTACCGGTTGTGGCCCGGTCCACCAGAATTTGTATTTTAACTTCAGAATGCTATGCAAGAATCTACCTAATTATGCAGGGTGGTGAAGGATGCAGGGAGCAGTCGCAATGTGATGCGCAGGTTCTTACCTATCGTCTTAGGCTCACCAGCACCAGAATCACACATGCATCTATGCACTGACCTAGCTATCTATCTGGCCACCTATCTCTATCTACCTATCCCCGGGGAGCCAATTTATATTCAATATATATGAGTAATGCGGATGTGCACACATGATAAAAGCAATTACAGATAGCTGACATTTACTTTTACAAGCATGAACAATGAAAGATATTTCCACAACCAGATAACTAATTGTTTCATGATAAGCATGCATTACTCATGGTGGTTACTTCATAAAATAAATCAGAAATTATTTAAACAAGACATAGGTCATAAAGTTAGAACGATATCACGATACATGGACACAATGCTAAAAAACAAAGTAGTTCATCTTTCAACTATCCATGGCAAAACATTTGAAATCCCACCGATCTTCTTTCAACAGGCAAACTGTAATTTCTATGGCAAAATGAAGTAGTTCTTCTTACAATATCTCATCACCAGTCTTACTGGGGAAAAAATCCCCCTTTATTCCTTCTATGCTTCCTACTTTTATACAAAAGGTCAAAATGGTTGGGCTTCCCAAAGTGACCTTTGGGCTTCCCAACCTTTTGCTCTCCCAACGCTTCATTTCTCAAAAACTTCTACAAAAATATTAAATTATTACAAAGTTTGACCTGTCCTCTATGAGGAGGGTGCCGCCTGGCTATCTAAGAAATTCTTCCACGCTGCTACTTCAGTAGCAATGCCTTCTAAAGCGCATGGCTCTAGGAACTGAATGTTGATTTCAAACTTTTCAACTTGGTTCTTGATGGCCTCGATCCTTGCTGGGCTCAATCGAAGCTGATCCTCTAGAAACTGCATGCTAACGGCTGCGTGGCCTACCTCGTTCTTCAGTACTAGGTCATCAATGGCTCTAATCTACTGAGTTCTGGCCTCTGCATCTTGATATGTTTTCTGTAATACTTCCATAAAGGCCTCATGGTTTGGGAACTCTTCAAGCCTATGCTCAACCTTTGTTTGACATCGGTTGTACATATTCAAGATCCTTCTGAAATACTCTGAGCATGCTCCCTGCGTCTTTTTTACATCCTTCTTGAAGTCTTCTGTAGTAATGATGGCGAACTCTATCAGGTTGTGATCTCTCTTGAGGGCTTGATGATCTCTTTCTGGTAGCCCTTCTGGAATCTCGGCATCATCGTCCAGCCTTTCCATTCTGGCACTCAAGACCTCAAGCACCTCCTGAGATCGATCAGCGAAGTATGAGGAAGTTTCCATGATCTCTTATAGCCTCTTGTCAATTTGAAGGACTTTGCACCTCTCTTCTTCTAGAGCAGTCTGCAGTGGTAGCATTTTAGCCTTTTGGGCCAGGATATATTCTTTAAATGGCTGCAAATCGACTTTATGTTCCTTGGATGCCTCCAGATCAGTAGTCAGAGAAGCTAGCTGCCCTTTCAGCCCTTGAATCTGTGAATCACTGGCCTCATAGATGATCTTCTGCTGCTCTTCCAGATCTATCACCTTTGCTAGTAGTTGTTCCTTATCACTCTTTAGACTTTGGGATTCCTGTTGTACATTTTCTAGGGACTCTTGTGCTGTTCCCTTTGCTCGCATCTCCACTTGAAGAGTATAGACTTCACCTTTTGAGGATTCCAGTTCCCTTTGCATGTGCTCATATTTCCTCTTGAGTCTATTACCTTCATCTCTTTATTTTCTCAGTGTGTCTTTTAGCTGAGCACAGGTCTTCTTAACTGACTCTAGTTCAATCATTACCCGATTTATGTTATCTTCAGAGGCATCGATTAGTGCAGCCCCGGCTCTTATCATGAACCTAGGATCCTTATATGTCCCTAGCATGACGGCTGTATCTGTTACCATCCTCCCTGATAGGTCTTTTGCTTCATCCTTCTTTTCTGTCCTCCTCATTATTCTTTTGGTGGCCCTGTCATAATAGACAGTATTGAAGTCGGGGACTTCTTCACCCTTTTTCTGGATGAAAGGCACTAGCTAGAGCGTAGGAGTCACCAGGGTGCTAGTAGTAGGTACTTGAAGGATTTGTACCTCGGGTTTTGCCTCCTCCTGGGTCTGTCCTGTTGATGTTTCAGCAATTGATTGTTGTAGCAGCTCTGTTTTTTCAGTGTCCTGCTTTTGGAGCTCTTCCTCTAGCTTTCTTCTTGCTTCCTCAGCTGCCTGTCTGGATGCTTCTTCTGTTTCTTTGGCTGCCTCTTGTGCCTTTTCAGCTGCTTCTTGGACAGCTTTTCTTTTTTCTTCTTCTCCTTTCTGCAGCCATTCTGTAGCTTCCTGTTCTAGCTTCTGGGCCTCTTCCTGTCTCCTCTTGGCCTCTTCTTCAGCTCTAGCCTTCTCAGCTCTGGCTTGCTCAGCCCCTTTTCCACCCTTGGTGGGGTTCTTAGGATTAAACCTCCTTCTCAGAGCTGTCAAGTTAGGGGCACTTCGGAAGACATATTCTTCCTTGTCAAAGTGGTAAGTGTATTCAAAATGTACTTTATGTTCTTTACAGTGCTCTACCATTCTACCGTGAGTATCATTCCTTCGAAAAGTCATCTCACCAAAATGGAACTTCCCTAATTATTCTATGAACTCTGCAGCTTGCTTTACCTTGGAAAATCTATAGCTACCTAGTTTGAATGGCAGCGGAGGATATGTAGCCTTCTTTTGCTAAAAAAGGTAATTCCCTATCCCATCAATGAATACCTGCCTGACTGCCTCTTTATGAATAACATAATCTGTTGCATATTTGGGCAGCAATAAGGGGCATTTCGTGCCACCAAACATTCTAATGTACATGCCATTCTTAGTTAGGAAATAGTCTACATGCTCTTCTATTACCCTCATGGCCTCCTTTGACATACAGTCACACTCCTTCCGAAATATGAGTGCGTAGAGTGGCATGATGAATTGATCGTAGACCTCCATGTAGTGGCTATGGTACTGTTGAGCCCACAATGGTCTATAGGCGGCATACACAGACATCCTTTCCCTGTCCCAAACACACTTGAGACCAGGGAAAGGCTGGTTGCACAGTATACAATCTACCAATATCGAGCTCATGTAGAATTCGGACTTTTTCTTGGTTTCTCCTCCCTGTGCTGTGGCCAAACAAGAAGAAAGACTGCTTGATACAAGGCTAGCCCAATTAAATACTGTTCCTTGGGTTTCTATGTGGAACATAATGGGTATCCATTAAAATTTGAAGAGTCTGCCATTAGCTCTGCTGAAGATCGTGTTAAGCATCAGGGCTATAAATCTGTAAGGAGCCCTCAAGCTTGCTGTATCATACTCTCTAGTTTCTCTGTGTCTGTACAGCTTTCCCGGCAAGAGAATTCTCTTCAGGGTTTCTATCAGGTCCATTCTGAGGTTATCCAGCCAAGCATCAGATATAAAGATTTGAGGTTCTGGCAAATGATAGGCCAACGCCACATATCCTGGGCTAAATGCAGCATAGCCCTGGCCTTCCACATTTCCTATGAGCATGGTGGCTATATTTGTATGGGGCAGAATCCATCTAATCACCTCAGAGCAAGGAAACAGCTCTGGTCTTGTGGCCACCTTCATGATGGCGGATTTCTCTATGTTCGCATATATGGGTTCTTCTTCAAGACCCATGTCAGGAACTTCCTTGCGGGAGATCAGTCTGTATATGTCAGCCCATTTATACTCAGGCTCCACACCAGAAATACATTGGGTGTCTTCATATGTATATTCAGTCTTTGTGACGACCTCTATATCTGGTTGTTCTTCGACCATAGGGGACTTCTTCTTCTGTCTTTTCGACATTGTAAGTTCCTCCTGCCATGTAAAACATTGTGACATTAAGCAATTCGAATTTCAGACATTGTGTAGTAGTTTATTCCTTCTCAAGTGTATCATGACAGTAACCAGTTAATGCAACTAAGGCATAAGCCCTTTGAGCTGAGTACTCAAACTGGTATGCAATACTGTGCAATGTGTTATTATCCTATGTCTAGTATGCTAATGTTCAGTGCAATAAATGCATACATTGTTCAGCTCTATAATGCCTTGAGACTAGGGTGCAATATTCTATGACCTGATCTATATGAAGCACACTCAGTCCTCAGCAATCTACCACTGTTGCATAATACCAAGCTTATCAACCATACTTATACCAGTACTAAATCTGCACTATTTAGCAACACGCCACTTTTCTCATGATATCAATACATCTACACAAACATGTATATCATATGCAAGATGTGACATTTAGCCATTATTCTATTGCATAACAAACATAGTGAAGGATTGAATGCATCGAGCCCGTGCCAGTCAACACTCTAACCATAAAACCCAGTAGACACATAACTAATGAAAACTCATGCAACTTGTGGCGGAAAGGTTACATTAATCTGACTATACAGTTCGCTCCCCGCGGGGAGTGTATGAATTTCTCTGCACAGGGTCCTCCCATCAAGAACACTACCCATGCTGCTTTCAACCAACGCACGGCAATGGTGATACCTTTCCCTTAAACAGCTAGGGCTTTAGGCGACGGGGCACAACAGGGTGGTGAAATCAACACAGGATGGGCTCAAGAGTGGCGACAAAATATTCTCAAAACCTATCCCCCCCAGCAAACTACGGGTTTAACATCAAGCTTCGGTGAGGCCGAGCAGAAACGCACAGGCGAAACGGCTATGGCGTAAAGGTCGGGTAACGCACCATGGAAACAACAGTCGACAAAAAACCCCAAAACAATCTTCACACCCATCTATCTTCTTCCTAACATGAAAGTGCAGGAAGGTTTGGCGCAGACGGCGTAACGGCTGTCTGGGCCGAAATCCCCTAAACCCCTATGTGCACAAGGCAGCAAAATACAAGGTGAAAACAAACCGCTCAAAAGGTTAAAACGCCTCCGCCATGGTCAAAAGATAAAAATCCCACTCATACAAGCTTAAGACCTTGTCAGACGAGTGAAACCGCCGGGAATAGCCAAACCACGGGAGAGAACCATTAATAGTTTAAATGTGGCGGGGAAAAAGACCTACCTGGCAATCCGGTGAAATGGGTGAGTCGATGACGGTTGGAAGTTTGCTTCTGCCACCTGGAAGCTGGTACAGTGATAGCGGGACCTTCACTCACTCCAAAGAACAACAGCTCAACGCTATAGTGCTTACCGCGACAGTGCTCGACAGCGACAAATAACAATAAAAAACCAAACTGTCACCCCTGTATATATAAACCTTTCACACGTGCGAGGAGACAATAAACCGGGTGTCGGAGGGTTTTCATATCGGCAGCCAAGAGTGGTCCTCCCTTCGCAATGGCGGATGGGCACAACGCTTACCAAGCCGGGTGCATACGTATGGCGGGCAAAAATCAGCCGATCGGCCGTTGGACGGTTCTTCAATCGGGAGGTGAAAACTCGAAACCATCCGCAACGGTGGCAGTGAAGAACCTGAAAGCTTCCAATTTTTGTTACATGCTTCAAACGTCGGGAGGATCTCAAGTCGGCAAAAGAAATCTCACAACCTTCTGGAACGGTGGAAGAAAACATGGTCAATGGTTCCGATTTAAAACTTGAAATCAGTCGAAAACACATAAGTTGGGAGAAAACTGGAAGTCGACTTCAAAAGCTCATCCACAATGGCGGGATAAAGATCGACAAAGCGTCCGATGCCCAATCACAAAGGCTCCCACTGTAAATACAAGGATCGGCAGTCGGAAGGATCTCAAATCGGGGTGACAATCTTCAAAACAGCCGCAACGGCGGAAAACTCAAGCAAAACAACTTCCGATTTCAACAAGCTTCAAGTGCGTTTAATAGAAGCAATTTGGCTAGTTTCCGAAGGCATTCCAAGGCAGCAAACAGAGCAATCCAAGCATTAAAATATTCTGAGAAATCATTGCATCAAAGTAGGGAAGAAAAACAGGCTAATCCAAGACAAAGGAGGGTCCCTAAAATTTTTAGAATTTTGGGGAATAGTTGCAGGTGCAACAATTGGCGACTACCTGGTGAACTCCAGATCTCTGAATTAAGACTGTATGACTAAAATTGAAATCTTCTAGATGTTTGCATTCCTAAGCCAGCCCATTTTATGCATTAAATTACTCAGAAGAAGCCCGATCTTTTGGGAGAAGGTAACATCAGCAATGTTTTAGGTCTGAATAACTCTTTTGAGGCCAAGTATGTGAGGTTTATTTGCCTGTCCTTACGTAGTTTCCAGCTTGGACACCACAGGATTGTAACAGATAGCAAGCAGTATAATCCTTTTGTTCCTCATTCCCATGCCAATTTGCACTTTTGTGCTATTTAAGTTTTATTCCTTTGATATGAGTCTTCCTACAGGCCTTTCTTACTGAATTTTAATTCAGGATCCTCTATCCCATAGTGTCCTTTTGTGTGAACAAGATACTTCAGATTTTAATTCACGGACGGAGAGGATCTTGTGGCCATTTTAGTATTTCATGCTTGTCAAGCTTCGTTTTGGTATGTCTTATTCTTTTCAGGAGTTTTGACTCTTGATAGCTTTTAGCTTTTCTAACATTATGGCATGGGATCATTTATATATGATATACTGTCTTACTCTGCTTCCTTTCCGTGGATCTTATGCTGTCACCCCCTCGGATATTAAAATGTGAGGTGGACGGAGCCTCGAAATAGTATTTCAGACCTCTTCTACTTCTGAGTTATTTACAGGGGTTAAGTGAGACTTCAATGAATGCATGCCAGTTAGGAATACAGTTACTAGAATATTTCCTATGCTTTAAAGCACAGTCTTTCACTCAATATTTTAGTTAATAAAGAACCCTGATGTTTCCATTGCAACCAAAAGTTTGCCTCTTTATTCAAAACCAAAAGGAAAAGAAAGCAAAGTACTAAAGGACAACATCAGCAAATAAAAAAACCAAAGAAAGAAAAACATCAAAACATTAAAGCAAGAAAATAGCACCTAGTAAAACAAACAATTTATTTATGTACAAAAAGAAAAACAAAAGAAAACAAAAATTTTGCTCATTCCTAAAATTTTAAAACTAGAGGACTAAGGAATTAGCTGGATTTAGACATGAGTTACCTAACCATGGTCCAATTGTGCTGTTATTGAAATGGAACCCATATCTAAAATTCTGCAGTCATCACTTCAGCCTGAGGGAGTTGAAGGAGCTCAGGCTGAGTGTCCATCACAGGACTAGCCCCTTTTGAGGAATGATGTCATAGCTTAAGCTCAGTCAAGTAGTTTCCCAGGATAGAATCAGTAGACTCATTGCCTTTTCCTAACTTAGTGACAGTATACTTCATGTATGGTTCTCTCAGAATTTTTATTGGATTTGGGGTACCTTTGAGAGGTAACAACAGGTGAGACCAATCTGAAGCAAAATAACCTTTCAACCTGGCAGTCCAATCTCTGTTGAGAATAAGCCCATATCCCCTTGGTATGTCAGCCACCATAATGTCAATAAATTGACATATCTTGTTGTTTGCAGCCAAACGAATGAGGACATTCTTCATTTCTCCCACCACCTTAACACCTGTGCGATCCAATTGCATTACTTCACGAGGTGTGGACTCTAGCTGTCCATTAATCTTTTTACAAATCTCAAGGGGCATCACATTCACTGCTGCTCTAGAGTCTACTAAGCAATTATGCACATTGTAATTCAGCATCTCTAGAGTCAAGAGAAAAGGTGGGGTGTCAAGGTTTTCTTTCCAACCTGGTTCTTGGTCTTCTTTCCCTAGTTGGTTTTGAGTAGGTATATCCTTTTTTAGCTCTTGAGTTTCATCAAATTTTTCCCCACTACCACATGTCTGTTCATCTACAAGTTCGGCAGTCTCAATGATTTGCTCGGTCCTCTAGTTGAGGGTAATGTTCTTATGCGTTTTGCCTTTGTCCAACTTCTTAACATTCTCCTGCACATTGTTAATTTTAGAAACCATTTCATTTTCTTGGTATATGACTCCACTATCCTTTGTGGTTGTAGATGTGCATTCAGATTTAGGAGTGTCATCTTCAATGTCAAATAGTGAAATACCACTCCATGAGAACATAGTATCATCCTCTGGTTTTCTTATGATCTGTTTCTCCTTTTCTTCTTCCCCACTGTCCTTAATCAATTTAGGGTCCAACAACTTGTTCATCACCAATGTCATTGAATGTAACCATTGAGGACACTTCTTCTCAGAATGAGGTTGTTGGTGAAAGGTACATAAATTATCCCCTCCCACTTCTGTTATGTTTATTGATGCCGAATTGGGAGGAGGAACCTGCCATTGGTCGTTGTTTTCTCTTTTCGAATAGTGAGGCTTATAAGATTTCTGAATGTCTGCTTGCCTTTCCAGATCTATTATTTGGTTGGATAATTTCTGGATCATTTTCATCATTCCCTGGTAATCATGTGGTTGATCTTCTCTAGGTTTTGACAGCAATGAGATTCTTCCCGTCTTAATCTTGTCTTCAAGTGAATCAGGATAATATTCTACACTCTCACTTTCAGCCTCTACCCTTTATGCCTCTTCATAAGTCTCTGCCAGTGTAGGATTGAATTTCATCTTGGCAAACATGGCTAGTTTAGGCCCCAGGGCTGAGGTGTAATACTCAATTAAAACCTTGTCTGAAGGTCTATCCACTGCAGAAAAGTTTTTTAGGTACATTGAAAATCTTTGAGTGAAACTATGTACCTTTTCACTCTTCTCTTTTCTTAGCCTACCAAGACCATTCATCAATGAGGCATGTGTCTTCTGAGCTGTATATTTACTTCTGAAAACTCTTTCAAAGGTGTTCCAATCAGGAATGGAGTTTGCAGGCAGACTGAAATACCAAGATGTTGCTGCTCCTTTCAGAGTGTGTGGGAATAGCCTACAAACCACATCTTCATACTCCCCAGCCCTTAGCCCTTCTAATGCTAGGTAAAATCTTTGGAGGTGATCATCGACAGCAATCCCTTCCTCAGGGTCAAACTTAGGCAAAAGCTTGTCAAAGGATTGAGGTAGATTATGCAAAGGAGGCGTTAAGTTCATAGGGACCTAGATCTCCATGCCGGTAGAGGGTTGGGTTGATTACCAGCCATGATCAAATGGTGAACAAATAAACCACTGGGAAAAACAATCCTTCAAGGATAGTACCAGAACATGCGAATTCTTGAGTTAGGTTGCAAGCTTTGAAACATCTGCTGGTAGGATAGTCTTGGGGAATTAAGTTCCACGGCCAGCCATTTACTGGTGGCCCTCCTTCTAGCGCCAAAACTGTTGAGGCCTGGAAATTGGTAGGTGACAATAGAAAGGGATTCTCCCCAATCAACGTTCCCAACTAGCCCGTTGATTTTTTGGTATAGGGAATCCGTTTGGTTTTGCGGTCCGGCTACCGTAGGTCAAACACAAACAAAGGCTTTACCGGTTGCGCCCCGGTCCACTGGAATTTGTATTTTAACTTAAGAATGCTATGCAAGAATCTACCTAATTATGCAGGGTGGTGAAGGATGCAGGGAGCAGGCACAATGTGATGTGCAGGTTCTTACCTATCATCTTAGGCTCACCAGCACCAGAATCACACATGCATCTATGCACTGACCTAGCTATCTATCTATCCATCTATCTCTATCTACCTATCCCTGGGGAGCCAATTTATATTCAATATATATGAGTAATGCAGATGTGCACACATGATAAAAGCAATTACAGATAGCTGACATTTACTTTTACAAGCATGAACAATGAAATATATTTCCACAACCAGATAACTAATTGTTTCATGATAAGCATGCATTACTCATGGTGGTTGCTTCTTAAAATAAATCAGAAATCATTTAAACAAGACATAGGTCATAAAGTTAGAACGATCTCACAATTCATGGACACAATGCTGAAAAACAAAGTAGTTCATCTTTCAACTATCCATGGCAAAACATTTGAAATCCCACCGATCTTCTTTCAACAGGAAAACTATAATTTATATTGCAAAATGAAGTAGTTCTCCTTACAATATCTCATCACCAGTCTTACTGGGGAAAAGAGCCCCCTTTATTCCTTCTACGCTTCCTACTTTTATACAAAAGGTCAAAATGGTTGGGCTTCCCAAAGTGACCTTTGGGATTTCCAACCTTTTTCTCTCCCAACGCTTCATTTCTCAAAAACTTCTACAAAAATATTAAATTATTACAAAGTTTAACCAGTTCTCTATGAGAAGGGTGCCGCCTGGCTATCTAAGAACTTCTTCCACGCTGCTGCTTCAGTAGCAATGCCTTCAAAAGCGCATGGCTCTAGGAACTGAATGTTGATTTCAAACTTTTCAACTTGGTTCTTGATGGCCTCGATCCTTGCTGGGCTCAATCGAAGCTAATCTTCTAGAAATTGCATGCTAACGGTTGCGTGGCCTACCTCGTTCTTTAGTACTAGGTCATCAATGGCTCTAATCTGCTGAGTTCTGGGCTCTGCATCTTGATATCTTTTCTGTAATACTTCCATAAAGGCCTCATGGTCTAGGAACTCTTCAATCCTATGCTCATCCTCTGTTTGACATCGGTTGTACGTATTCAGGAGCCTTCTGAAATACTCTGAGCATTCTCCCTACGTCTTTTTTACAGCCTTCTTGAAGTCTTCTGCAGTATCGATGGAAAACTCTATCAGGTTGTGATCTCTCTTGAGGGCTTGATGATCTCTTTCTGGTAGCCCTTCTGGAATCTTGGCATCATCTTCCGGTCTTGCCATTCTGGCACTCAAGACCTCAAGCACCTCCTGAGATCGATTAGCGAAGTATGAGGAAGTTTCCATGATCTCTTCTAGCCTGTTGTCAATCTGAAGGACTTTGCACCTCTCTTATTTCAGAGCAGTCTGCACTCGTAGCATTTTAGCCTTTTGGGCCAGGATATATTCTTTAAATGGCTGCAAATCGACTTGATGTTCCTTGGCTGCCTCCAGATCAATAGTCAGAGAAGCTAGCTGCCCTTTCAGCCCTTGAATCTGTGAATCACTAGCCTCATAGATGATCTTCTGCTGCTCTTCCAGATCTATCACCTTTGCCAGTAACTGTTCCTTATCACTCTTTAGACTTTGGGCTTCTTGTTGTACATTTTCTAGGGACTCCTGTGTTGTTCCCTTTGCTCGCATCTCCACTTGAGGGGTATAGACTTCACCTTTTGAGGATTCCAATTCCCTTTGCATGTGCTCATATTTCCTCTTGAGTCTATTACCTTCATCTCTTTCTTTTCTCAGTGTGTCTTTTAGCTGAGCACAAGTCTTCTTAACTGAATCTAGTTCAATCATTACCCGATTTATGTTATCTTCAAAGGCATCGATTAGTGCAGCCCCGGCTCTTATTGTGAGCCTAGGATCCTTATCTGTCCCTAGCATGACGGTTGTATCTGTTACCATCCTCCCTGATAGGTCTTTTGCTTCAACCTTCTTTTCTGTCCTCCTCATTATTCTTTTGGTGGCCCTGTCATAATAGACAGTATTGAAGTCGGGGACTTCTTCACCCTTTTTCTGGATGAAAGGCACTAGCTGGAGCGTAGGAGTCACTAGGGTGCTAGCAGCAGGTACTTGAAGGATTTGTACCTCGGGATTTTCCTCCTCCTGGGTCTGTTCTGTTGATGTTTCAGAAATTGATTGTTGTGGCAACTCTATTTTTTCAGCCTCCTGCTTTTGGAGCTCTTCCTCTAGCTTTCTTCTTGCTTCCTCAGCTGCCTGTCTGGCTGCTTCTTCTGTTTCTTTGGCTGCCTCTTGTGCCTTTTCAGCTACTTCTTGGGAAGCTTTTCTTTTTTCTTCTTCTCCTTTCTGCAGCCATTCTGCAGCTTCCTGTTCTAGCTTCTGGGCCTCTTCCTGACTCCTCTTGGCCTCTTCTTCAGCTCTGGCCTGCTCAGCTCTGGCTTGCTCAGCCCCTTTTCCACCCTTGGTGGGGTTCTTAGGCTTAAACCTCCTTCTCAGAGCTGTCAAGTTAGGGGCACTTTGGAAGACATATTCTTCCTTGTCAAAGTGGTGAGTGTATTCAAAATGTACTTTATGTTCTTTACAGTGCTCTGCCATTCTACCGTGAGTATCATTCCTTCGAAAAGTCATCTCACCAAAATGGAACTTCCCCAATTCTTCTATGAACTTTGCAGCTTTCTTTACCTTGGCAAATATTCAGCTACCTATTTTGAATGGCAGTGGAGGATATGTAGCCTTCTTTTGCTCAATAAGGCAATTCCCTATCCCATCAATGAATACCTACCTGACTGCCTCTTTATGAATAACATAATCTGTTGCATATTTGGGCAGCAATAAGGGGCATTTCGTGCCACCAAACATTCTGATGTACATGCCATTCTAAGTCAGGAAATAGTCTACATGCTCTTCTATTATCCGCATGGCCTCCTGTGACATACAGTCACACTCTTTCCAGAAGATGACACCATAGAGTGGCATGATGAATTGCTCGCAGACCTCCCTGTAGTGGCTATGGTATTGCTGAGCCCACAATGGTCTATAGGAGACATACACAGGCATCCTTTCCCTATCCCAGACACACTTGAGACCAGGGAAAGGCTGGTTGCACAGTATACAATCTACCAATATCGAGCTCATGTAGAATTCAGACTTTTTCTTGGCTTCTCCTCCCTGTGCTGCGGCCAAACAAGAAGAAAGACTACTTGATACAAGGCTAGCCCAATTAAATATTGTTCCTTGGGTTGCTACGTGGAACATAATGGGTATCCATTCAAATTTGAAGAGTCTTCCATTAGCTCTCCCAAAGATCCTGTTAAGCATCAGGGCTATAAATCTGTAAGGATCCCTCAAGCTTGTTGTATCATACTCTCCAGTTGCTCTGTGTCTGTACAACTTTCTCGGCAAGAGCATTCTCTTCAGGGTTTCTATCAGGTCCGTTCTGAGGTTATCCAGCCAAGCATCAGATATAAAGATTTGAGGTTCTGGCAGATTATAGGCCAACGCCACATATCCCGGGCTAAATGCAGCATAGCCCTGGCCTTCCACATTTCCTATGAGCATGGTGGCTATATTTGTATGGGGCAGAATCCATCTAATCACCTCAGAGCAAGGGAACAACTCTGGTCTTGTGTCCACCTTCATGATGGCGGATTTCTCTATGTTCGCATATATGGGTTCTTCTTCAAGACCCATGTCGGCAGCTTCCTTGCGGGAGATCAGTCTATATATGTCAGCCCATTTATACTCAGGCTCCACACCAGAAATAGATTGGGTGTCTTCATATGTATATTCAGTCTTTGTGACGACCTCTATATCTGGTTGTTCTTCGACCATAGGGGCCTTCTTCTTCTTCTTTCTTTTGGACATCGTAAGTTCCTCCTGCCATGTAAAACATTGTGACATTAAGCAATTCGAATTTCAAACATTGTGTAGCAGTTTATTCCTTCTCAAGTGTATCATGACAGTAACCAATTAATGGAACTAAGGCATAAGCCCTTTGAGCTGAGTACTCAAACTAGTATGCAATATTGTGCAATGTGTTATTATCCTATGTCTAGTATGCTAATGTTCAGTGAAATAAATGCATACATTGTTCAGCTTTATAATGCCTTGAGACTAGGGTGCAATATTCTATGACCTGATCTATATGAAGCACACTCAGTCCTGAGCAATCTACCACTGTTGCATAATACCAAGCTTATCAACCATACTTATACTAGTACTAAATCTGCACTATTTAGCAACATGCCACTTTTCTCATGATAGCAATACATCTACACAAACATGTATATCATATGCAAGCTGTGAGATTTAGCCATTATTCTATTGCATAACAAACATAGCGAAGGATAGAATGCATCAAGCCCATGCCAGTCAACACTCTAACCATAAAACCCAGCAGACACATAACTAATGAAAACTCATGCAACTTGCAGCGGAAAGGTTACATTAATCTGACTATACATTTCTCTCCCCACGGGGAGTGTATGAATTTCTTTACGCAGGGTCCTCCCATCAAGAACACTACCCATCCTGCTTTCAACCAACGCACGGTAATGGCGATACCTTTCCCTTAAACAGCTAGGGCTTTAGGCGACGGGGCACGAAAGGTTGGTGAAATCAACACAGGCTGGGCTCAAGAGTGGCCACAAAATCTTCTCAAAACCTATCCCCCCTAGCAAACTATGGGTTTAACATCAAGCTTCGGTGAGGCCGAGCAGAAATGCGCAGGCGAAACGGCTATGGCGTAAAGGTCGGGTAACGCGCCATGGAAACAACAGTCGAAAAAAAACCCCAAAACAATCTTCACACCCGTCTATCTTCTGCCTAACATGAAAGTGTAGGAAGGTTTGGCGCAGACGGCGTAATGGCCGTCTGCGCCGAAAACCCCTAAACCCCTATGCGCACAAGGCAGCAAAAGAAAAGGTGAAAACAAACCGCTCAAAAGGTTAAAATGCCTCCGCCATGGTCAAAAGATAAAAATCCCACTCATACAAGCTTAAGACCTAGTCAGATGAGGGAAACCGCCGGGAATACCCAAACCACGAGAGAGAACCATTAATAGTTTAAATGTGATGGGGAAAAAGACCTACCTGGAAATCTGGCGAAACGGGCGAGTCGATGACGGTTGGAATTTTGCTTCTGCCACCCGAAAGCTGGTACAGCGACAGCGGGACCTTCACTCACTCCAAAGAACGACAGCTCAATGCTATAGTGCTTACCGCGACAGTGCTCGACGGCGACAAATAACAATAAAAAACCAAACTGTCGCCCCCGTATATATAAACCTTTCACACGTACAAGGAGACAATAAACCGGGCGTTTAAGGGTTTTCATATCAGTAGTCGAGAGTGGTCCACCCTCCGCAACGGCGGATGGGCACAACGCTTACCAAGCCGGGTGCATACGTATGGCGGGCAAAAATCAGCCGATCGGCCGTCGGACAGTTCTCCAATCGGGAGGTGAAAACTCGAAACCATCCGCAACGGTGGCAGCAAAGAACCTGAAAGCTTCCAATTTTTGTTACATGCGTCGAACGTTAGGAGGATCTCAAGTCGGTGAAAGAAAGCTCACAACCTTCTGGAACAGCAGAAGAAAACATGGTCAATGGTTCCGATTTAAAACTTGAAATCAGTCGAAAACACATAAGTCGGGAGAAAAATGGAAGTCGACTTCAAAAGATGATCCGCAACGGCAGGATAAAGATCGAAAAAGTGTCTGATGCCCAATCACAAAGGCTCCCTCCGTAAATACAAGGATCGACAGTCAGAAGGATCTCAAATCGGGGTGACAATCTTCAAAACAGCCGCAACGGCGGAAAACTCAAGCAAAACAACTTCCGATTTAAACAAGCATCAAGTACGTTTAATAGTAGCAATCTGGCTAGTTTCCGAAGGCGTTCCAAGGCAGAAAACAGAGCAATCCAAGCATTAAAATATTCTAAGAAATCATTGCATCAAAGTAGGGAAGAAAAACAGGCTAATCCAAGACAAAGGAGGGTCCCTAAAATTTTTAGAATTTTGGGGAATAGTTGCAGGTGCAATAGAGTGCACACGAAATTTCGAGACATTCCAAAATATTTCACCCCCTTTAATCGCAACCTCAGCAAAGCCATACAACAGAGTTTCACTTTTGAATAATTTCCCAAAACTAAAATTTGATCGTACATTTATCTTAGCATTTGGTAGATAACAGTGCACACCAACTTTCACGATGTTCGAAGTTATTTTGGTCATTATTCAAGGTTGGTCAAGCAAAGGTCTAAGAGATGCTATTTTTTTGAATTTCTTGTAAGTGAAATTTGAAAGAGAATTTAGGTACCCATTTGAGAGATAACCATGCATACACATGTTCAGGGGATTTCGAGCTATTTTGGACCTTGGTCAAACCAAGGCCTAAAAGGTTGCACTTTTTCCAATTTCTTAGAAATCAAATTTAAAAGTAGATTTAGATACCCACCATTTAAGAGGCACACATAAAATCGTGCACGGTGGAGTTTCACTTTTAACCAATTTCTTGGAATTAAATTTAATCATTGATTTAAATGTGCATTTGGAAGATAAAAGTGCATGCCAACTTTCACGATGTTGTGAGGTATTTTCAGCATCTTTAAGCTAAACCCTAACAAAACTGCAAGATGCAGTCTCAGCTTTGACCAAATTCTCAGAATTGAAACTTGATCACAGGTTTGAATGCATATTGGATAGACAAGCATGCATGCCAACTTTCGCGACCTTCCGAGCTATTTTGACCCCTTTTAAGCCCAACCCTATTGAAATTGCACGAAGGAGTTTCACTTTCGAGCAGTTTCTTAGAATTTAAATTTGATCATAAATTTGGATTCCCATTTAATGAAAAAGCGTGCATGCAAACTTTTGAGACATTCCAAAATATTTTCACCCCCTTTAAGCCCAACCTTAGCAAAACCGCACAACGGTGTAACCCTAATCTTAGCGAAACCGCATGACGGAGTTTCACTCATGATAAATTTCTTGAAATTAAATGTTGATCATTGATTTAGATGTGCATTTGGAAGATAAGAGTGCACACCAACTTTCATGATGTTCAGAATTTTTTTGACACTTTTAAGCCAAACCCTAACAAAACAGCACGATGGAGTTTCGCTTTTGATCAATTTCTAAGAATTGAAACTTGATCATAGATTTGGATGCCAATTAGATAAACAAGCATGCACGCCTACTTTCGTAACGTTCCAAGCTATTTTTACCACCTTTAAGCCCAACCGTAGCGAAAAAGCATGATGAAATTTCACTTTTGAGCAGTTTCGTATAATTGAAATTTGATCATAGATTTAAATGCCCATTTGATAAACAAGCATGCACGCGAAATTTCGAGACGTTCCAAAATATTTGACCCCCTTTAATCCCAACCTCAACAAAACCATACAACAAAGTTTCACTTTTGACTAATTTCTCAGAATTAAAATTTGATCGTAGATTTATCTTAGCATTTGGTACATAACAGTGCACACCAACTTTCACAATGTTTGATGTTATTTTGGTCATTATTCAAGGTTGGTCAAGCAAAGGTCTAAGAGATGCTATTTTTTCAACTTTCTTGTAAGTGAAATTTGAAAGAGAATATAGGTACCCATTTGAGAGATAACCATGCATACACACTTTCAGGGGATTTCAAGCTATTTTGGACCGTGGTCAAACTTGGTCATACCAAGGCCTAAAAGTCCAATTTCTTAGAAATCAAATTTAAAGCTAGATTTAGATACCCATTTCGGCACTTAGTCAAGGTTGGTCAAACCAAGTTCTAAGAAATGCACTTTTCTTCACTTTCTCGAAATTGAAATTTGAAACTGTATTTAGGTACCCATTTGAGAGATAATCCCTACATGTAGATTTTTTTGGGATTGTGAGCCATTTTGGACCTCGGTCAAACTTTGTCAAACCAAGGCCTAAAACATTGCATTTTTCCCATTTTTTTAAAATTCAAATTTTGAAGTAGATTTAGATACCCATTTCAAAGATAGGCATGGACACCTATTTTATGCTATTTGGAGCTATTTTTACCCGCACTCAAGGATGGTCAAACAAAAGCTAAAAAGATGCACTTTTGTTCACTTTTTAAGAAGTGAATCTTGAAAGTATATTTATGTACCCATTTCAATAAACAAGCGTACACTCTAACTTTCACGATGTTCCGAGCTATTTCACTCCCTTTAAGTGCAACCTTAGTGAAAGCACATGATAAAGTTTCTATTTTGACCAATTTCTTAGAATTGAAATATGATCGTAGATTTAGAAGCCCATTTGGTAGATAAGAGTGCATGCCAAATTTAGTGTTGTTCAGAGCTCTTTTTCCCTCCTTTAAGCCAAACCTTAGTGAAACCACATGATGGAGTTTCACTTTTGACCAAATTCCTAGAATTGAAATTTGATCATAGATTTGGATGCCCGGTTGATATACAAGCGTGCATGCTAAATTTTGCAATGTTTCGAGCTATTTGGACCCGCTTTAAGTCAAACTGTAGCGAAAATGCACGACAAAGTTTCACTTTTGACAATTTTCTCGCAACTGAAATTTGATCATAGATTTGGATGCCCATTTGATAGACAAGTGCGCACTTCAACTTTCACGATGTTCAGAGCTATTTTCACCCCCTTTAACCCCAACCTTTGCGAAACCACACAACAGAGTTTCACTTATTACAAATTTTGTCAGAATTAAAATTTGATCATTTCTTTTAATGCGCATTTGGATGATAAGTGTGCACACCAACTTTCATGATGTTCATAGTTATTTTCAGCTCCTTTAAGACAAACCCTAACAAAATTGTACGATCGAGTTTCACTTTTGACGTACTTCTTAGAATAGAAAATTGATTATAGATTTGGCTACCCATTGGATAAATAATCATGCACGCCAAATTTTGCAGCGTTTTGAGCTATTATTTTGACCCCTTTTAAGCCCAACCCTAGTGAAACCACATGACAGAGTTTCACTTTTGAGCAGTTTCTCAGAATTCAAATTTGCTCATACTTGGTCAAACCAAGGCCTAAAAGCTTGAACTTTTTCCATTAAGCCAAACCTTAGAGAAATCAAATGATGCATTTTCAATTTCGACCAAATTCTTTGAGTTGAAATTTGATCATATATTTGTATGCCTGTTTGA
Organism: Pseudotsuga menziesii; assembly: GCA_001517045.1. Classification (NCBI taxonomy): domain Eukaryota; kingdom Viridiplantae; phylum Streptophyta; class Pinopsida; order Pinales; family Pinaceae; genus Pseudotsuga; species Pseudotsuga menziesii. Next base: position 249,369 of record LPNX010566652.1, read on the forward strand.
TATAAAAACGTGCACTCCAACTTTTGCATGGTCCAAGCTCTTTGGACCCCTTCGAGCCCAACTCTAGCGAAAATGCACGAAGAAATTTCACTTCTGAACAATTTCTCAGAATTGAAATTTGATCATAGATTTAGATTCCTCTTTGATAGATAACCGTGCACTCCAACTTACACGATGTTTTGAGCTATTTTCACCCCCTTTAACCCCAATCTTACCGAAACCACATGACGAAGTTTCACTCTTGACAAATTTCTCGGAATTAAAATTTGATCATAGATTTAGATGTGCATTTGGAAGATAACAGTGCACACCAACTTTCATGATGTTCAGAGTTCTTTTCGATTCCTTTAAGCCAAACCCTAACAAAACCGCACGATGGAGTTTTTCCTTTGACCAACTTCTAACAATTGAAACTTGATCATAGATTTGGATGCCCATTGGATAAAGAAGCATGCATGCCAACTTTCGCAATGTTCCAAGATATTTTGACCACCTTTAAGTCCAACCCTAGCGGAAGTGCATGATGAAGCTTCACTTTTGAACAGTTTCTTATAATTGAAATTTGATCATAGATTTGAATGTCCATTTGATAGAAAAGCGTGCTTGTGAATTTCGACACGTTCCAAAATATTTCACCCCCTTTAATCCCAACCTCAGCAAAACCATAGAACAAAGTTTCACTTTGGACTAATTTCTCAGAATTAAAATTTGATTGTAGATTTATCTTAGCATTTGGTAGATAACAGTGCCCACCAACTTTCATGATGTTCAAAGTTATTTTGGTCATTATTCGAGGTTGGTCAAGCAAAGGTATAAGAGATGCTATTTTTTTGACTTTCTTGTAAGTGAAATTTGAAAGAGAATTTAGGTACCCATTTGAGAGATAACCATGCATACACACTTTCAGGGGATTTCGAGCTATTTTGGACCTTGTTCAAACTTGGTCAAACCAAGGTCTAAAAGGTTCCACTTTTTTCCAATTTCTTAGAAATCAAATTTAAAAGTAGATTTAGATACCCATTTAAGAGGCACACATAAAAATGTGCACGACGGAGTTTCACTTTTAACTAATTTCTTGGAATTAAAATTTATTCATAGATTTAAATGCACATTTGGAAAATAATAGTGCATGCCAACTTTCACGATGTTGAGAGCTATTTTTGGCATCTTTAAGCCAAAGCCTAACAAAACTACACGATGTAGTCTCATCTTTGACCAGATTCTTAGAATTGAAACATGATCATATGTTTGGATGCATATTGGATAGACAAGCATGCATGCCAAATTTCGTGACGTTTGAAGCTATTTTGACCCCCTTTAATCCCAACCCTGTGGAAACCGCATGACGGAGTTTCACTTTCGAGCAGTTTCTTAGAATTTAAATTTGATCATAAATTCGGATGCCCATTTGATGAACAAGCATGCATGCAAACTTTTGAGACATTCCAAAATATTTTCACCCCCTTTAAGCCCAACCTTAGCAAAAACGTACAACGAAGTTTCACGTTTGACTAATTTCTCAAAATTAAAATTTAATCATAGATTTATCGGCGCATTTGGTAGATAAGAGTCCATGCTAACTTTCATGATGTTCAGAGCTATTTTGGTCATTATTCAAGGTTGGTCAAGTAAAGGTCTAAGAGATGTTATTTTTTTGGCTTTCTTGTAATTAAAATTTGAAAGAGAATTTAGGTACCCATTTGAGAGATAACCATGCATACAAAATTGCAGGGGATTTCGAGCTATTTTGGACCTTAGGAAAAATTGGTGAAACCAAGACATAAAAGGTTGCATTTGTTTCCAATTTCTCAAAGCCAATTTCCCCTCCTTTAAGCCAAACCCTAGCGAAATCGAATGATGGAGTTTCACTTTTGACCAAATTCTCAGAGTTGAAATTTGATCATAGATTGGGATGCCCATTTCATATAAAAACATGCACGCCAATGTTTGCAATGGTCTGAGCTATTTGGACCCCTTCGAGCCCAACTCTAGTGAAAATGAACGAAGGAGTTTCACTTCTGACTAATTTCTCAGAATTGAAATTTGATCATAGATTTGGATGCCTGTTTGATAGATAACTGTGCACTCCAACTTTCGCGACGTTTTGAGCTATTTTCACCCCCTGTAACCCCAATATTAGTGAAACCACATGATGGAGTTTCACTCTTGACAAATTTCTCGGAATTAAAATTTGATCATAGATTTAGTTGTGCATTTGGAATATAAGAGGGCACACCAACTTTCATAATGTTCATAGTTGTTTTCGACACCTTTAAGCCAACCCTAACAAAACCACACGATGGAGTTTCGGTTTTGACCAATTTCTAAGAATTAAAACTTGATCATATATTTGGATGCCCATTAGATAAACAAGCATGCACGCCAACTTTCGCAACGTTCCAAGCTATTTTTACCACGTTTAAGCCCAACCCTAGAAAAAACGCATGACAAAGTTTCACTTTTGAGCTATTTTCACCCCCTGTAACCCCAATCTTAGTGAAACCACATGACGGAGTTTCACTCTTGACAAATTTCTCGGAATTAAAATTTGATCATAGATTTAGTTGTGCATTTGGAATATAAGAGGGCACACCAACTTTCATAATGTTCAGAGTTGTTTTCAACACCTTTAATCCAACCCTAACAAAACCACACGATGGAGTTTCGGTTTTGACCAACTTCTAAGAATTAAAACTTGATCATATATTTGGATGCCCATTAGATAAACAAGCATGCACTCCAACTTTTGCAACGTTCCAAGCTATTTTGACCACGTTTAAGCCCAACCCTAGCAAAAACGCATGACAAAGTTTCACTTTTGAGCAGTTTCTTATAATTGAAATTTGATCATAGATTTGAATGCCCATTTGATAGACAAGTGTGCACATGAAATTTTGAGACGTTCCAAAATATTTCACCCCTTTAATCTCAACCTCAGCAAAACCATAGAACAGAGTTTCACTTTTGGCTAATTTCTCAGAATTAAAATTTGATCGTAGATTTGTCTTAGCATTTGGTAGATACCAGTGCACACCAACTTTCACTATGTTTGAAGTTATTTTGGTCATTATTTAAGGTTGGTCAAGCAAAGGTCTAAGAGATGTTATTTTTTTGACTTCCTTGTAATTGAAATTTGAAAGAGAATTTAGGTAGCCATTTGAGAGATAACCATGCATACACACTTTCAGGGTATTTCGAGCTATTTTGGACCTTGGTCAAACTTGGTCAAACCAAGGCCTAAAAGTCCAATTTCCTAGAAATCAAATTTAAAAGTAGATTTAGATACCCATTTCGACACTTAATCAACGTTGGTCAAACCAAGTTCTAGGAAATGCACTTTTCTTGACTTTCTTGAAATTGAAATTTGAAACTGTATTTAGGTACCTGTTATAGCAGATTTCACCACACTAGGTGAATCACACATTGTATGGCCTTCCCCTGTCCCGCTGCAGACTCATTATCCCCTATGGACTACTTTTTGTCTTTTGATGTGTCCTTGATCATCCCTAAAAACATAAGAAAAGTGATAGACGCGGCTTTTACCCTGACAACCACGTACATACACGGATATGACCCCTATAGTCGCGTACATCACTTTTCTTATGAATTTTGCGTACATACGTAGGAATTCTGTTACGGAGAGAAATTCCTATGGCTTGGGGTACCACAACAGACAGCTAGACTCTAGAAATCAATCTTTCCCAATATGCAATAGAAATAAAATGTCTAACACTAAAGGATCGAACCTCATACTTTATTCCGGGCGGTTGAAGTAGATCCCCGTTGAGCTTTCCAATCTTCATCTTGAATTGATATAATACTTCCTCAACAATAAGTAAACAATAAAAGCATAATATATATCATGGTGTTATATATATTTTAGCATATATAATCAATAATGTAAAAGCATTTGATGCAGACTCAAGCATAAGTTCTGGCAACAATGGACTATAGTTTCGTTACTCTCAATTCTCTCTTATCCTTTCAATGTCTCAAGGGGTTCCTTATATAGCTTTTCAAAGGGATACTGAAAGGTCGAATCCGTGCGATCTCAAGGCATATGGAAGGCCAGGAGTCATATGAGTCGGATCCAATTCAAGGAAAACTCCAAAAGGATTTGGATTATGCACACATCTCGATGTACGTGACTATAGGGGTCATATCCGCGTATGTACGCGGTTGTCGGGGTAAAAGCCGCGTATATCACTTTTCTTATGTTTTTAGGGATGATCAAGGACACATCAAAAGACAAAAAGTATTCCATAGGGGCTAATGAGTCTGCAGCGGGACAGGGGAAGGCCATACAATGTGTGATTCACCTAGTGTGGTGAAATCCGCTATAACAGATGCCCCCTAATGTATGAGATCATAGGGGTTATACGATGGCCGAAATACATTATAAGTCCATCCCAGAAGTGGAGTGATGAAGGTACCCAAATGGAAGACCAGCCACCTAATCAGCATAGTACAATAATACAACTCTACATATAACTACAAATACATATAGCACTCCCGGATACATAAGAGTACAATGGCCATGAATAGGCATGAAACATGATAACACATATGTGGTCATTGCCACGTACAATATACATAGATTAGAATCTCCATGATGAGGATATACAAAGGACCATGATCTCCACAAAGGCTGAAGATATACAATAGATCAAGATCTCCATAGTGGCTGGAAATGTCTGACATATACTGGAACAAGTCACGAGAGCTGAAATCTCATGAACACTGGCACGATCAAGGAGGTAGCATATAATGGATGCCACCAATCTGGAAGGTCTTCTACACACACCGCTACGAGTACATGTCCTACTATGCAAATAGAGGTGTCGAGGTCGAACGTAGTAGTCCATCGTCTGATTACCGGTCATTGATGTATACCGTTAACAGACATGAGATCACCCACCAATAATGAAAATGGGAATCAAGGTACTAGAGTGCAAACTAACAAGTGTGAATAAATGTGTTGAGGTCGAACACTTGAGAGAATCCATCGATCAGGGGACATTGATGTATTCCCAAAACTGTCGATGGCGAGAGAACCTGCCACTGATGACTGCAAGTCTCAAGGCACTCAAAATGTCTCTAGACTCCAATCCCAGAATAAATGATCTGAAGTTGATGGGATGAAATCCGATGGAAGGAGGGCATTAGGGCATCCCCCATCATCCAACATGAGGTACTCAGCAAGGCTGTATAATGTGGAAGGACTCGATCATAAGGTGCATGAACCAGTAAATGTATCGGGAATGGCCGACATGCAAAGTCAAGATAACTGAGGAATGGCCGACTCAGGTTTCAACTTCCTTCGAACAAGAGCGTAACGGCGTATGGTGACTGAATGAAGGAATCATAGACTCGTTATACAAACTGGGACATCTCTATGATGCAGGAGGCATAAATAGAGGCTCCATAGGGACTGGAAGCTTAACCAGTCGGTGGAGATAAACTCAGATAAACGAGTACATCTCCTAAAGTCAAACTATAACCCAACCAATGGATG
>LPNX010566652.1:255023-273776 GCA_001517045.1 Pseudotsuga menziesii
CTAGAGCAATAAGAAGGTTCCATGACATAATAGAGTGGGTTCGTACCTAAGGATATAGTGACATGGTCATAAGGTCATGCAAAATGCAAACGGTGGTGAATCTAACCTATATGCCAGTGCAGACGTGATACCTGAGATTAGTATGAACAGGTCAATCCAAAGGCTGCAACGGCACTAAAAATGGTCTTCTACATCACAAATTATGTTAGAAACAATCCAAAATGGTTAGAAACTGTCAAAACTATAGGAAAGGGGGTAAAAAATTTCAAATATTTGAAATTTTTTTTATAAATAGTAAAAAATAGAAATCATTTGAAACTTTTACCCATTGGAGCTCTGATTTTCAACTGCAAATTCCAGGAGATCCAGTTGGCGAAATTCACAACCGTTTCTTCCAGGTATTTACTCATGCTCTCAGCTTGCATTTCAATACAATTTTTACAAGTTTTCATGGTCAAATGAGGTTGTTAAGGCCAATTCTACATGAGCGCTGCGGCCCACGTGGGTATCGAAGCATTTTCCGCATATAGGGCTGGCTATGCGCAGAAAAGGGGCTAGAAACCGTGTACATACGCGGCTGTTTGCAAAACAGTCGCGTATGACGCCGTGCAAGTGGATTTACAAGAATCTAATGGACAATTGGTCAATTTCTCATGCAGGATGGTGCTAGAGTGGCGAGAGCGTGAGCATGGTGAAATAGAGGAAGCAGTAACGACCGACATAAGGGTTCAACAAGTATTACGTGCATGCGGACTCTATAAGTTTTGGTGCCTTGGTGGCTTGAGGGCCAAACCAGGACTGTTACAGATGCTGGTAGACTATTGGGATCCAGACTTAGAGTCCTTCCAGATAGATGGTATGTCCCTCACCATTGAGGTGGAGGATATCTACTTTATCATAGGTCTATCTAGACAAGGGGAGGTGGTGAACCTTCATTCCCGAGGTGGGGCAGGTCATGGGCTTACTATTGATGAGTACATAGCTGTGTACTGCTACCCAAATACTGAGAAGGTGGGGAGTCAAGTTCCCACAAATGCTATACAGGTGCTGGGCCTAAAGGCCATACTACTGATGCTGGGCAGGATAGCAGGCTTAGCATCACTCCATCAGGCCTCTCGGCCATTGATGTTCTATGCGGTGGAGTGTATGAGACCGACCATATACGACTGGAGTACTACACTACTGAGCAACATGAAACATCAGCTCAGTGAGTGTAAGGCAGGTAGGACACGAAACTTCAGGTTCAGTAGTATTTTGAGCACGTTTTTCTTTGAGCGTGTTCTAGGATTGAACCCTAGAGTGGATGTTCCTCTCCACGGGGTTCGAGATTCGGCCCAACGACGTTGGGCAGATGCGATGCACAGACTGGGGGGTGGTAGGGTGGCCAGCCCTTATCCAGCTGACTTTTTTCCATGGTGGCGATGACAGATTGTTGCCATAGATGACTACACCTATGCAGGGATAGATTTTCGGGGGGATCCGGACATGCCATTGCCACCAGGATCAGCATATGGAGACATAGGTAACAAATCTCGGCCCTCACTCTTTTTTAATTTTTGAAGTATTTAATTTTTTTGTGTTTTCTTGATTATATGGAATCAAAAAGACATGTTTTTGGGTGACAATACATAATGACATCTACCATTCATGTGCAGATGTGGGACCACAGTGACTAGAGGGCTTCCCACGTCATAGATGGAGGGGAATAGGAGACGATATCACCGATGTGGATGCGGAGTAAACGCTCCAAAACATCCATACCAACTTCATGCAACTGACTCATAGAGTTCCCATGGCGCAAGTCAAAGACTTGCCTGAAGCCATGCAGGGACAGGTGGTGGGTGTACCACGCGCACGGGTGCATTTATTCTGACAGCTAGCTAGAGCCGTAGTGATGTATCATGATCACAACCCTCCTCCACCTCCACAGAACTAGACACCTGGGAGTGTATCTATTTTGTACTACCGTGTATATGATGGTGGCTTTCAAAGCCCCAATTTTGTATTATGACACTATGTATTACCACATTTTTGATAAAAAAGTTTTATGGTGATCGGTTTATTTATTTACATGTGTAAAAATTGTGTTTATGATTAATTTATGATGAATGAAACAAATGCCAATCTAACACGTAGTTAGCATATGAGTCAGCAACTTGATTATAATTTCTTGGAATGTGTATATATGTTATACTCTCAAATTTCCGTTCTAACAATCTCACATGTAAGAATCTCCTTAATAACATTGGATCTCTAACATGGTACAAAGCATTGAGCCGTGACACTACTAACTCTAAATCAAGACGTACCTCAAGAGAGAGAACACCATGCGAAATGGCATCCCATAGAAGCTCGATAACGACACTATATTCAGCAACATTGTTGGAAGATGGCCGTAGACATACACCTCCTGAAGACAGTACTTGACCCATAGGAGTATAAATCACCCAAGCAGGTGAGGCTGAGTGCTGAGTGTGACGGATTGCACCATCCGCGAATCCTATGTAGGTGGAAGATTCCATTGACATCTGCCACAAGAAACAGAAACTAATCGCAAACCCGATCACGATAAACAAGACCTAACTATGCAAAAAAGTTGTACAATAATATACAACAAGCAGCCTTGGCTAAAGATCATGCATAGTATTTTTTGAGATATAGCCCATTTCTAGGCTTCGCCAAGGCCGTCCCTTCGTAATCCACTAACTCGTAGGCACCCTTCTCTAACACACGCTTGACCACGTAAGGACCACACCACATAGGATTGAACTTCCCTTCCCCCAAGGTTTCTTTCGATTGATCCCACAAAAGGACCAAGTATCCCTCACTAAACACTCTTTAACGGGCATACTTATCATATTGGGCCTTTACGCGACACTTATTAACCTCTAGAGTCACCAAGGCATCTCTACGCTGCTCATCGAGTTGCTCAAGGTGAACCAAACGCTCCTCCAAAGGCGAAGTGTCTGGTAAGAGTTCCACAGCTAACTTCAACGAAGGAATCTCGCATTCAACCGGCAATATCGACTCCACTCCATGCACAAGCTGATATGGAGAAAAACCAGTGGAAGTCTTAACCGCGATTCGATATTCCCACAAAGCAGGGTATAACATAATATGCCAATTCGTCTTGCTTTACGCAATGGTTCGTTGGAGAATGGACTTAAGTGATTTATTCACTGCTTCAACCTGTCCATTCACTTGAGGATAGTAAGAAGAGGAGTGCTCTTGCTTATACCCTAACTTGGATGCCAACTCTTCCATCATACGGTTCTGAAAGTGCGAGCCATGGTCAGTGACAAGCTCTCTCAGAATCTCGAACCGAGTAATGATTTGGTTGAATATGAAGTGAGCGGCTGTCTCACCGTCAAATTTTACTGTAGGCATTGCCTCAGCCCATTTCATGAAGTAATCAATAGCCACTATGATATGATGGTGCCCCCCAGCCAAAGTTGGGTTGCAATCCATAAAATCGAGCCCCCATTTGGTGAAGGGACCGGCGGTGATAATAGGGTGTAACGGGGCAGGTTTCAAGCGCATATTACGTGTGAACACCTGGCAAGGGTGGCACCTCTTGAACGCTTCAATACAATCCTTGAATATCAACGACCAGAAATAACCCGCTCTCAAAATATTTTGAGCTGTAGAAAGCCCAAATAAATGACCACCACACACCCCTCCGTGGAAATCATTAAGCACTACCTCATCCTCATCATGATTTAAACAACGTCGTAAAAGGGAATCTACTCCATGGCGATACAAAGTATTATCCACTATGAGGTATTTATTAGAGACATGACGTAATCGTCGTCATTCATCTCGTGAGAGGTGAGTAGGGGTCCTCTGGGTTTGTAGATATACTATGATATCCCCATACCATGGGTCATCCATTGATATTAAGAAAATGTGTTCATCAACGAACGTATCTTCACATACCAACTCCTCGGCCTCACTCGAAAAATCCGATATGAGCTCTGCAAAGATTAAAGATTTCTTCGATTTTGCCGAAACAAATTCGAGATCAAACTCTTACAAGATGACAATCCATTTATTATACTTTCCCCCAATCATCCTACGTGTGAGCACGAATTGAAACGGATTGACATGGGCCACAACCAAGGTCTGGCGAAGGAGAATATAATGTCTCAAACACTGCATCACATGTACGGTAGCTAAGGCAAGCTTCTCGACATGAGAATACTGAATCTCTGCGTCAATAAGGTTTCGGCTTAGATAATATATGACATGCTCCTGGAGCTCCTCATCCTCTTGAACCAAAACCATACCAATCATCTCTAAAGACGCGGCCACATATAATAGGAAATCACGGCTATAGTCCGGAGGACTAATCACTAGGGCCGATGCTAGGGCTCACTTAAGTGCATCGAAGGACTCCTGGGCTCGCTCATCCCACTCAAAGGGAGTATCCTTCTTTAGGAGACGCATGAAACCTCTAGTCAAATTGGAAAAGTTGACAACAAATCTTCGTAAGAAGTTTTCCATGCCTTGCAAACACTGAAGATGACGAATATTGCGTGGGGGAGACAACTGAAGTATTGCCTCAACCTTCAAAGGGTCAACTCTTATACCCTCTTTCGAAACGATGAATCGTAACAAATGATCTGACTTCACGCAAAAGATGCACTTATGAGGGTTTAATCTAACAGCATAGTGCCGGCACCTTTAGAACACCAATCTCAAGTGATAAGAATGATGCATCCTCATGAGAGAATGAGCAGTGATGTCATCCAAAAATACTTCAATAACAGACTTGAGATCGTGGAAGATCAAGGTCATCGCCCGCTGAAATGTAGCTCCGGCGTTTTTAAGGCTGAAAGGAATTTTCCGATATGCAAATGTTCCCCAAGGACAAATAAATGTAGTCTTGTGTTGGTCCTCGGATTTAATTTGGATCTGATTATACCCAGAAAATCTGTCCATAAAGGAGAACACCTTGCTATCAGCACACTCATCCAAAATCTGATCTATAAACGGCATGGGGAAGTTATCCTTAGGAGATGCACGATTTAAATCATGGAAATCAGTGCATATAAGGATCGCTCCCTGCTTCTTATCCACCGAAACGGGGTTTTAAACCCACTCCATCAAGGGAATGGGATAGATGAAGCCAGCTTTCAATAGCTTCTCTATCTCTGCCTTTATGGCGGGTGCTTTCCTAGGATTCACCGCACGTAAACGCTGTTGAACAAGCTTAGTGTTGGGGTAATTCTTAATCTCATGTTCGACAATCTGAGGGTCAATCCCTGGCATCTCATCGTAAGACCAAGCAAAAATATCATGGAATTCCTTGAATAGCTCAGTATACTCTAGAATCTCATCTTGGGAACAATCCGCCCCAATGTAGACATTCTCAATTGTACCAGGATTGTGAGAAATGTTGATAGGAATAGTTGACGATATGTTCGCCATGTTTCCATCAGCCATCAGACCAAGAGAGCTTAATGGAACCATAGGTCTACCAACTTTCTGACTAAGAATCTCCCTATAATCCTCATGCTCCAAAAGGTCAAGCTCTGGAAGGAAGTACGATCTATGATGAATTCCCTCCCATGGTGTCTCAACTCCCGACATAGCCTCGATAATCACTTCTTCTGAAGGGAAAACCGTATCAAGGTAGTCGTGGGCATGAGAAGACTGTACTTCCCATGCCGACAGCACATAGGGGTCTTCCTCCCCCGTCCGCGAAGAGGAAGAACACGGATCTGCAGCAGACTGGAGATTAGCTTGGTAAGCTATCACGACTGCAGGAAACAGCATGCTTGTCTCGATGGCCTCACTCAAAGGACTCGGTGAAGGAAGAATCCAAGGATCTCCCATATTACTTGTGCGAAAAGGCACCGATCTCGTAGACGTCGAAGCACCACTGAAACTAGATCCTATCATGAGGATGGGTGCAAAACAACTAAAGGTTCCCATGAGGGATGGATACATGCCTACACCCACACTCCCAGTTGCTGGCTGGGAATGTTCAACTTTCAGAACCGAAGCTCCTGAAGATGCAGTAACAGGCGGATTCTTGAATGCCATTTGATCAATCGTTACAATCTTCCCGTTATGTGGAAAGAATACAACGCAAAACATGGAAGAAGCAATGGCTTTCATACTATACATCCAGTTCCTTCCCAGTAAGAGATTGTAGTCAAGGGGTGCATCAACCACCTCAACCTCTATCGCAATGGTCTTCCCTCCCAAATGGACTTTAAGGGAAGGAAGGATATCGTGCGGCCTAAACAATCTCCCATCAAAAGCAGTTAACATGGTCGTAGATTTTGACAGCTCAGGAGAACCGAGACCCTTCCAACAAGACAAAGACATCACAGAAGTAGCAGCGCCCTCGTCAATCACAGTATGCTTGATGATCATATTAAGACATTCCACATGCACCAAAAGGGACACATAGTAGGGTAAGCGAGGCTGATGTCCTGTGGTTTCAAATTTGATCACTGAGGAAGAATCATCACCATTCACACCAAGAGCGGAAAGCAAAGCCTTCCTTTGCGACGGACAACTCTGAAGCACTTCCAATGCAGACATCGCACAAGGAGTATGGCCCAAGTCCTCAACAACTGAATAATTCTGGGCGGCTCGGGCATTTGGGTTATGCCCCGAATGCTTAAGTACCCCCTTAGGAATGCGAGGTGCAGCCTCAGGTTTATTCGTAGGTTTATCAATGCGCAAAGGGGTTCCTAGTGGATCAGTTTCTTTTCCTGGTTTGGGTTGTGACGAAGTATAATATTTCACACATGTCACAACTTTCGTGGCACAGACCATATTAATGCACCCATGACCACTAGTCTCAGCTGGATCATCATCACTAGATTGATCATGGGACTTTGAGTTCATATTCTGGTTATGCAGTAAAGGGTTCATTAACACAGCTGGGCCTTGTGCTATGAACTTTGAAGCTTCATCCATTCTAGGGCACAAGTAAGTGAGGTGATCGTCCTTACATAGCTTGCAAGGAAACTTAACCTTACGTTTATTCTGCTTGTCCCCCCCAACATTTTTCCCATTCTTGTCATTATTATTGGCATTCTCGTTCTTATACCCACCCTTCTTATTATTATTGTTTTTACCCTTTTTTCTATTCCGCCCAGGTTGCTAGTTACCCTTCTGGTCAGGCGATTGCACAGCAAGTACATTCACTTTTTGGGCAGGATGAGACGAAGCCGTAGCTTTTCCTGAGGCAGATTGGTTGATTGACAACTGAGCAAATTGTTTCGCAACCGAACCTACATGTTTCTTACTCACACAACCCACAATGCCATCGTCATGTGGTCCAGGTTTGACCTTGGGATCGAAACTAGAACGAGGAGCATTAGGTATAATCTCATATAACAAACTAGACTGAGCATAGATCAAGTCCAGTTCTTGCACCCTAAAGATGGCTTGTTCCTCATTCTGCACTCCGGATGTGGAAACATCCTTCGCTATATATGGTAATAAAGATTTGAGGAACCACTCAAGGAGGAACTCCGGCGGTATAAAGGCTTTAATTAATCTCTTCCGTCTACGCCACTCCTGAATATGATCAGAAATATGGGTGGCTTTATCTTGTCGAAATGTCGACAAGAGTTTAGTACCAACATCATAGTGCACTGGTAGCTGGAAGTGATTAAGGAAAGTCATCGCAAGGTCATCGAACAAAGTAAAGGCACCCCTAGGTAACTCTATATACCATTTCTCCGTAGGCCCTGTAAGGGTGTGTTGAAATAGTCTCAAACGGACTGAGTCTTGATGCAATGAATTGGAAGAGCACCATAAGTGGAATGTTGTAACGTGTTCACTCGGATCCTCTCCTGTTTTGCCTTCGAACTTAGGTATGTCTGAAGGAATCTTGGTAGGGACAGCTGGCCAAGCCGGGTCACGAGCCACAGGATCGTTCGTAAGTCTCGATAAGTCAGGTAGATTGAGTGTCACGAGGAAAGGGAGCCTAGGATGATGAGGCCTATGGACCGCTCCCTGGTTCATATAGGATTGATTACCACCATGACCCTGGCCATAGTGACCTCCTCCTGTATGACCCATATAGGGTGGCATGGAAGTACCATAATGAGGTGGACCTTGACTAGTAGGAGCTACAAAGCCATAATTAGGAGAGTAAGCAGGTTGTGAATACCCACCTCCATAAGGTGAAGAAACCTGTCCATAATAGGGTCCATAGGTCATCGCTTGCGATGCCCCATGAGACACTCCATAGGTAGGGATATACATTTCGGAAGTAGGAATATACATACCGGAAGTAGGGATATATGTCGTGGAAGTAGCAATCTGACCTCTAGAAACATGAACATAACCTCCCGAAACCACGGGTGGTATGTAGGCTTGAGACACAATTGGTCTAGTAATTGTAGTACGGATCTGACTCGTAGCTATGTGCTGAGTCGAAGGACCACATGAGTAAGGTGGAGGGTTTACATTTGAAGAACTTGGAAGCGATGAAGAAGGAATCTCTGTAAGAAGATATGTACTAGTGCCTATCGTTACTCGTCTGGGACCTGGTATCCCTATCGGATCACTAACTCTAGACCTAGGAGGTATATAAGATGTAGCTTCCACCACTGGGATGGAAGGTGCAATGTGACTAGTACTCCCAAACCTCTCCGCAAGGTAAGGCATGGGATTTCCCCCAGGCATAGTGTTAGGCTCGAAATCGGATTCGACATTAAATGCCAAATCGTGCATAGGAAAACCAGTCGTAGCATAACTACCATAGCTAGTACTGGCAGGTTCAAAGTGAGTCTCGGCGTCTTCTGGCATTCCATACTGGTAATGTGTCAATGAGGGGTCAACCCTAGAATGAATATGTCTATCATGCATGGCTCTTATCTCTGAAATCACAGGTCCTAACTCAGTTAGGTCGGGTGAAGGGTCATAAGTAGGCTTGAATTCCCCATCGTCAGTGCGAATGGGAGGAGGTGGCTCAGATGTATCCTCTGAATGATCTCCCATGGTGTGTGAATCAATGTGTGATATAGTCCGCCTGGACTGTCTAGGTCCCTCTCCCAAAGGAGGAGGATAATTAGAAGGCGGAAGTCCTGCTAAACGACAAGAACGGCGCGGAACCGTACCCGAATCCACAATGACTCAAAAAATAGCAAAGACTCTCTATTTACATCAACCCTAGTCCAACTAGCGTGCACAGAGCAATCACTAATAAAATCTAAAGCCAAATGCAAGCAAACAAGGGCTGGATAAGTGAGCTCCCAAATGTGGCCGGTATGTCTTGCTTAGGAGAGGCTTGAGAGGCCCTTGTCACCACAAGCAGAGGTACGTAACCAATTATTGTGGCCCTCAGCTTCAACGTGTAAAGCGACTGTGCTGTCCGACCCCAAACTGGCTGGGACACATGCAGAATAACCTATACAAGTACCCCCTCGATATCCTAGGTAATGTCACTAAGGTCACCTCAATATAATCAAAGCTCAGGTGGACAATTGCAGGCGGGATTGACCGTATGGGCAAGGTAGAAAAGCCTGAAACTCTCAAAAGAGCCCCCAGATACGAATACAATCCTGGCTATATCACCGGTGCTACACAGTTATCGATCAGGGGTTATCCCAATCAAAAACCTCTCACACTGCCTCGTGCTTAACTCCCTTTTGAGAGGAGGATCCTGAGAACGCTGGTTATATCAAGGATTTCACACACTCCCTGGACAGACACCTAGTTGTTGTCGTTTAGTGATCTTGGAGTATTAACTTACAATGAACTATTCCAAGATCCTAAAACCTAAGCTTGTTGGTGCACCCTAGAAAAGAAAAGAGTGTAATTCATTTTAATTAGCGTTGATTTTAGTTGGCTTTATTACTCAAAAATAGGATATGGTCGTGCAACTAATGGTGTTATGACGCAACAAGAAGCAAAATGCACACCTAACAATCAATGCAAATGCATTATGTCCATGAAAACAGGGTATGCGTACTACGTGTAATGCACAATTTCTTCTTCAAATGATGAATGCAAATTTCCCTATATGAAGTCCTAACTATTACTCCAAAGCAAATCTAGATCTAGTGCAAGTTCAATGCAAAGTGCAAAATGCAATGCATGATGATAAGCAAATGTTTTTGGATTTTTTGAAAATAAAGAGATACAAAAAGCAAAAGAATGATTCTACCCACCCTAGACTCTGCAAGCACACATAAACAGCATTCCAGCAAAGTACTAAGGTAAAAGGACTCTAATGCACTAATCTCAAACAAAAAATCAAAGATGCCATGACAAGAACTTTCCTAAAAGAAAAAATTTAGGTTAAAAAAAACGTTTCTGGTGAGAAACAGAGGTATTAACAGATTCAGGTAGTGCCAAAGGAGACTCGGCAGCTAACAGAATTCACCCAGCAATCCACTATCTTCCACAAAAGGTAAAAACCAGGGTATACACAACTGTGTGCAGTAAACCCACGTGTATACACGGAAATCCCAGAGGAAACCAAGTGTATACGCGAATGTAAGTTACAAACCCGCGTACAACAAGAAAAAGATGCACAAATCCAAGGTAAACAGACAGGCTGAGACTAACTTCACACCAATCAGGCTCTACCAGGAATACATGCCCCCATACCCGACACAAAAACAAGAGAGAGAGAGAGCAATTCAAATACATTGAATGCCAAGAAATCAACCCCAAAAGGACAATTACTAGGAACTCCCCAGCGGAGTCGCCAATTCTGTTACAGAGAGAAATTCCTATGGCTTGGGGTACCACAACATACAGCTAGACTCCAGAAATCAATCTTTCCCAATATGCAATAGAAATAAAATGTCTAACACTAAAGGATCGAACCTCGTACCTTATTCTGGGCGGTTGAAGTAGATCCCCACTGAGCTTTCCAATCTTCAGCTTGAATTGATATAATAATTCCTCAACAGTAAGTAAACAATACAAGCATACTATATATCATGGTGTTAGATCTATTCTAGCATATATAATCAATAATGTAAAAGCATTTGACATATTCCAGTGGATACAATATTCATTCAAATACACATTACTGGACAGGAAAATATATTTCTATTAATATAAATTAGAGGTTACAAGTGACAACCTCTGACGGCACGTCTGTGAACCAGAGAAACTGAATCCCCCACTTGGGCCTCCACCACCTCAATCCTCCATCACTCAGATAGCAAGCTCACTAGAAAAAGGCAAGCTTGGGAAGAACACAACAGTGCTCCAAGGGACAAAGGGATGCAGACTCAAGCATAAGTTCTGGCAACAATGGACTATAGTTTCGTTACTCTCAATTCTCTCTTATCCTTTCAATGTCTCAAGGGGTTCCTTATATAGCTTTTCAAAGGGATACTGAAAGTTCGAATCTGTGCGATCTCAAGGCATATGGAAGGCCAGGAGTCATATGAGTCGGATCCAAGTCAAGGAAAACTCCAAAAGGATTTGGATTATGCACACATCCTGATGTACGCGACTATAGCGGTCATATCCATGTATGTACGTGGTTGTCGGGGTAAAAGCCACGTATATCACTTTTCTTATGTTTTTAGGGATGATCAAGGACACATCAAAAGACAAAAAGTAGTCCATAGGGGCTTATGAGTCTGCAGCGGGACAGGGGAAGGCCATACAATGTGTGATTCACCTAGTGTGGTGAAATCCGCTATAATAGTACCCATTTGAGAGATAATCCCTATATGTAGATTTTTTTGGGACGACAAGCCATTTTGGACCTCGGTCAAACTTTGTCAAACCAAGGCTTAAAACGTTGCATTTTTCACTTTTTCTTAAAATTCAAATTTTGAAGTAGATTTAGATACCCATTTCAAAGATAGGCATGGACACCTATTTTATGCTATTTGGAGCTATTTTGGCCCTCATTCAACGAATGTCAAACAAAAGCTGAAAAGATGCACTTTTGTTGACTTTTTAAGAAGTGAAATTTGAAATTAGATTTATGTACCCATTTCAATAAACAAGCGTACACGCTAACTTTCGTGACATTTCAAGCTATTTCATTCCCTTTAAGTGCAACCTTAGCGAAAGCGACGATAAAGTTTCTCTTTTGACCAATTTCTTAGAATTTAAATATTATCATAGATTTAGATACCCATTTGGCAGATAGGAGTGCCTGCCAAATTTAGTGATGTTCAGAGCTCTGTTTCCCTCCTTTAAGCCAAACCTTAGCGAAACCACATGATGGAGTTTCACTTTTGACCTAATTGCCAAAATTGAAATTTGATTATAGATTTCGATGCCCGGTTGATATACAAGCGTGCACACCAAATTTTGCAATGTTTCAAGCTATTTGGGCCCGCTTTAAGCTGAACTCTAGCAAAAATACATGACGAAGTTTCACTTTTGACAATTTTCTCACAATTGAAATTTGATCATAGATTTGGATGCCCATTTGATAAACAAGCGTGCACTCAAACTTTCATGACGTTTCGAGCTATTTTGACCCCCTACAACCCCAACCTTTACGAAACCGCACAACAAAGTTTCACTTTTTACAAATTTCTCAAAATTAAAATTTGATCATTTCTTTTGATGCAAATTTGGATGATAAGTGTGCATGCCAACTTTCACGATATTCATAGTTATTTTCAGCTCCTTTAAGCCAAACCCTAACAAAATTGTATGATCGAGTTTCACTTTTGATGTACTTCTTAGAATAGAAAGTTGATTATAGATTTGGCTGCCCATTGGATAAACAATCATGCACGCAAAATTTTGCAACGTTTCGAGCTATTATTTTGACCCCTTTTAAGCTGAATCCTAGTGAAACCGCATGACAGAGTTTCTTCTTTGAGCAGTTTCTCAGAATTTAAATTTTCTCATACTTGGTCAAACCAAGGCCTAAAAGCTTGCACTTTTTCCTTTAAGCCAAACCTTAGCGAAATCGAATGATGGAGTTTCAATTTTGACCAAATTCTTGGAGTTGAAATTCGATCATATATTTGGATGCCCGTTTGATATAAAAACATGCACGCCAACTTTTGCAATGGTCCGAGCTATTTGGACCCCTTCGAGCCCAACTCTAGCAAAAATGAACAATGGAGTTTCACTTCTGACTAATTTCTTAGAATTGAAATTTGATCGTAGATTGGGATGCCCGTTGGACAAATAACCATTCACTCCAACTTTCATCACATTTTGAGCTATTTTCACCCCCTTTAACCCAAACTTAGCGAAATCACATGACATAGTTTCACTCTTGAACAGTTTCTCAGAATTAAAATTTGATCATAGATTTAGATGCGCATTTGGAAGATAAGAGTGCATGCCAACTTTCATGATGTTCATAATTATTTTCGACTCCTTTAAGCCAAAACCTAACAAAACCGCACGATGGAGTTTCGCTTTTGACCAACTTCTAAGAATTGAAACTTGATCATAGATTTGGATGCCCATTGGATAAACAGGCATGCACGGCAACTTTCGCAACGTTCCAAGCTATTTTGACCACCTTTAAGCCCAACCGTAGTGAAAAAGCAGGATTTAAATGAAAGTTGATCACAGATTTAAATGCCCATTTGATAGACAAGTGTGCATGCGAAATTTCCAAACATTCCAAAATATTTCACCCCCTTTAATCCCAACCTCATCAAAACCATACAACAGAGTTTCACTTTTGACTAATTTCTCAGAATTGAAATTTGATCATAGATTTATCTTAGCATTTGGTACATAACAGTGCACACCAACTTTCACGATGTTCGATGTTATTTTGGTCATTTTTGAAGGTTGGTAAAGCAAAGGTCTAAGAGATGCTATTTTTTCGACTTTCTTGTAAGTGAAATTTGAAAGAGAATTTAGGTACCCATTTGAGAAATAACCATGCATACACACTTTCAGGGGATTTTGAGCTATTTTGGACCTTGGTCAAACTTGGTCAAACAAAGGACGAAAATGTTGCACTTTTTTCCAATTTCTTAGAAATCAACATGCACAATGGAGTTTCACTTTTAACCAAGCATGCACGCCAACTTTCGCAACGTTCCAAGCTATTTTGAGCCCCTTTAAGCCCAACCTTGTCAAAACCACATGAAGGAGTTTTACTTTCAAGCAGTTTCTTAGAATTTAAATTTGATCATAAATTTGGATACCCATTTGATGAACAAGCGTGCATGCAAACTTTTGAGACATTCCAAAAAAATTTCACCCCCTTTATGCCGAACCTTAGCAAAACCGCACAACGGAGTTCGACGTTTGACTAATTTCTCAAAATTAAAATTTAATCGTAGATTTATCGGCCCATTCGGTAGATAAGAGTCCATGCTAACTTTCATGATGTTCAGAGCTATTTTGGTCATTATTCAAGGTTGGTCAAGTAAAGGTCTAAGAGATGTTATTTTTTCGGCTTTCTTGTAATTGAAATTTGAAAGAGAATTTAGGTACCCATTTGAGAGATAACCATGCATACAAACTTTCAAAGGATTTTGAGCTATTTTGGACCTTATCCAAACTTGGTGAATCCAATACATAAAAGGTTGCATTTGTTTCCAATTTCTCAACCGTTTTCCCCTCCTTTAAGCCAAACCTTAGCAAAATTGAATGATGGAGTTTCACTTTTGACCAAATTCTCAAAGTTGAAATTTGATCATCGATCTGGATGCCCGTTTGATATAAAAATGTGCACGCCAACTTTTGCAATGGTCTGAGCTATTTGGACCCCTTCAAGCCCAACTCTAGCGAAAATGCACGATGGAGTTTCACTTCTGTCCAATTTCTCAGAATTGAAATTTGATCATAGATCTAGATGCCTGTTTGATAGATAATCATGCACTCCAACTTTCATGATGTTTTGAGCTATTTTCACCCCCTTTAACCACATGACGGAGTTTCACTCTTGACCAATTTTTAGGAATTAAAATTTGATAATAGATTTATATGCGCATTTGGAAGATAAGAGTGCATGCCAACTTTCATGATGTTCAAAGTTATTTTCGACTCCTTTAAGCCAAACCCTAAGAAAACCGCACGATGGAGTTTCGCTTTTGACCAAATTCTAAGAATTAAAACTTGATCATAGATTTGGATGCCCATTAGATAAACAAGCATGCACGCCAACTTTCATGATGTTCCAAGCTATTTTGACAACCTTTAAGCCCAACCCCAGCGGAAACGCATGACGAAGTTTCACTTTTGAGTAGTTTCTTATAATTAAAATTTGATCATAGATTTGAATGTCCATTTGATAGACAAGCGTGCACGTGAACTTTTGAGACATTACAAAATATTTCACCCCCTTTAATCCCAACCTCTGCAAAACCATACAACAGAGTTTCACTTTTGACTAATTTCTCATAATTAAAATTTGATCGTAGATTTATCTTAGCATTTGGTAGATAAAACTTCCCACCAACTTTCACGATGTTTGAAGTTATTTTGGTCATTATTCAAGGTTGGTCAAGCAAAGGTCTAAGAGATGCTATTTTTTTGACTTTATTGTAAGCAAAATTTGAAAGAGAATTTAGGTACCCATTTGAGAGATAACCATGCATACACACTTTCAGGGGACTTTGAGCTATCTTGGAGCTTGGTCAAAATTGGTCAAACCAAGGTCTAAAATTTTGCACTTTTTTTCTTATAAATCAAATTTAAAAGTAGATTTAGATACCCATTTAAGAGGCACACATAAAAACGTGCATGATAGAGTTTCACTTTTAACCAATTTCTTGGAATTAAAATTTAATCATAGATTTAAATGCGCATTTGGAAAATAAGAGTGCATGTCAACTTTCACGATGTTGAGAGCTATTTTTAGCATCTTTAAGCGAAACCCTAACAAAACTGCGTGATCCAGTCTCAGCTTTGACCAAATTCTCAGAATTGAAACTTGATCAGATGTTTGGATTCATATTGGATAGACAAGCATGCACGCCAACTTTCACGACGTTTCGAGCTATTTTGACCCCACTTAAGCCCAACCCTGTTGAAACCACACGACGGAGTTTCACTTTCGATCAGTTTCTTAGAATTTAAATTTGATCATAAATTTGGATGCCCATTTGATGAACTGATAGGTATAACTCTCGATTCGATATTATTCCATTGCTAATGCATTCTTTTATACATTACATGTGACGGTTTTGTTTCACCTTCCGCCCAGCCTTTTCGGCTTCCTAACTATTCAGATTTCTTTATTTATTTACAATATATAATCCCTATGGATTATATTCTAACAATCCCCCTCTTAATCCGAAGGGGTGTTCGTAAGTCCGAGCATGTTTCTGAATCTTTCAAACTTTTCTCGTTCAAGCGCTTTGGTGAAGATGTCTGCAATTTGATCATTTATGGAACAATGTCGAAGATGGACTGTCTTGGCCTCTACATGATGTCGAATCAAATGATACTTTGTGTTGATGTGTTTGTTTAGATCATGGAATCTAGGATTCTTAGCCAGCTTGATTGCAGAAGTATTGTCGATCAATAATGGTGTGGAGTCCTCTTGTTTTTCTTGCAAATCTTCAAGTATCTTCCTGAGCCATACCATTTCTTTCGTTGCTTCAGCTGCAGCCACATATTCTGCTTGTGTTGTTGAATCTGCCGGAACTGACTGTTTGCGTGATCTCCATGAGATAGCTGCTAATCCAAGACTTATAGTGTATCTAGAAGTTGATACTCGTGTCTCCTTATCGCCATCAAAATCTGAGTCTGAGTACCCAATAATTTTGAAGTCATCCACTTTAGAGTACTTGAGTCCAACGTCTTGAGTCCCCTTCAAGTATCTTAGAACTCTTTTTGCAGCTGACCAGTGTCCTTCACAAGGTTTATGCATGAATCTTGAAAGTATGCCAACAACATAATAAATATCTGGTCTAGTTGTTGTAAGGTAGACAAGGCTTCCTACGAGTTGTCGATACTTGGTCGCATCCTCAAATTCTTTTCCTTCGCTTGATGTGAGCTTCATTTTCTGTTCCATTGGAGTAGATATAGGGTTGCATTTTGTCATGCAAAATTTGTTTAGTAGTTCTCCAACATATTTTTTCTGAGATAGGAAAATATACTTAGGATGTTGAGTGACTTCAATTCCTAAGTAATAGTGGATATGTCCCATATCTATCATTTCAAAGATCTTTTCAAATCTTTCTTTATGGATGCTATATAGCTCTCATTGTTCCCTGTCATCAAAATATCATCTACGTACACCACAAGATACACAACAGATCTTCCAACTTTCTTTATAAATAGTGTTGCATCACCAAGATCAAAATTTTCGAAATTTAACTTCAAAAGATGCTCGGTTAACTTTTCATACCATGCGCGAGGCGCTTGTTTTAGGCCATACAAGGATTTGACAAGATTGCATACCTTTTGTTCTTTTCCTTTCACAACAAAGCCTTCTGGATGAGACATGAAGACATTCTCTTTCAAGTCTCCATTCAAGAAAGCAGTCTTCACATCCATTTGATGAACTTTCCACCCTTTCTGAGCAGCTAAAGAGAGTAAGGTACAGATGGTATCCCATTTTGCTGTAGGAGAAAATGTTTCTTCATAGTCAATTCCTTCCTTCTGTGCATAGCCTTTTGCTGCAAGCCTCGCTTTGTGCTTGTCAAGTGAGCCATTTGATCTGTATTTGTTCTTGTACACCCACTAGCATCCAATTGGTTTGGTTCCAACTGGAGGGTCAACCCGCTTCCAAGTTCCATTCTTCATGAGTGCATCATACTCATTCTGCATAGCTTCTTTCCACTCAACTCGAGTAGAAGCTTCTTCAAAGGAAGTTGGTTCAAAGTTAGTAGATAAATTAAATTCACAATAAAATGATACATCCATGTCATCACCTGAATTATCTGCTTCTCCTCCATGTCTTTTCGAACTTCTCGTTCCCATCTTTCCAACCTCATCCGGATGGACACTTTCAAGTGTCTTTGTGGCCCATTTAGGAATCTTCCGTGATGGTCCTGGTTGATTAGCTGGTGGTGCTTCATCATTGATTGAGAGTCTTTCAATTCTCTCAATCACATCATCCAGCTGAATCTGTTGATCATGTGAAGTAGCAAGAACTTCTTCATGTGGGGGAGTTGGTGCTTCATATGGAAATTCCAAAGGTTGATCCAAAATAGGAATCCACCCTTCAAGGTTTGGAATCTCATATTCATTTTCAGAATATGTCTTTGGATGAGGATAACTTCCAAATGATCAAGATGTCTCTCAATGGACTGGTCATTTTTATTAGTTTCAAGAAAAATGACATCTCTGGAAATAACAAATTTCTTGTTTACCTCATCATATAGACGATTTTCCTTGGAGTATTCTTCATACCCCACAAAAATGCATTTTCTGCTTCGAGCACCAAGCTTGTTTCTTTGCTCCTTTGGAATCAAGGCATAACAAGTGGAACCAAAAACTCTGAGATGCCTGACTGAAGGGAGATGGCCAAACCACATTTCATGTGGAGTCTTGTTATCAAGAGGATTTGAGGGACTTATGTTTCTCAAATAGGTTGCACATTTTACTGCATCACCCCAAAACATTAGTTTTACATTTTTGAAAAACATCATTAAGCGAACCATATTCATTATGGTTCTATTCATTCTTTCTGCTACACCATTTTGTTGAGGATTGTAGGGAACTGTAGTCTGATGTGCAATTCCATGTTGGCGAAGATAATCTTCAAAATAATTTGAAGTGTATTCTTTCCCATTATCAGTATGAAGTGTACCAATTTTTATTGTGCTTGTTTTTCTATCAATGCATGAAAGTCTTTGAATGTTTGAAATTCTTCTGATTTTGTCTTTAAACAGTAAATCCAGCACATTCTTGAGTAGT
>LPNX010566697.1:2588-20670 GCA_001517045.1 Pseudotsuga menziesii
CTTTCGGTGACAACAACAATCCAACATATAGAATATTGTTTTCAATATTTATCTACTTAGAGTGTAGAGTAAGTCATAGCATCAATTAGCACTTATGATTTACAGATTATAACGACTTCTCAGAAATGTCACTTATCTTAATAATTTTTTAATTCTAACACTTAATTTGCTACTCAATTTACAAATTCTTAACCAATATTATGCTTATAAATTATTCATTCAAAAAACATTTAAATATTTACGTCGATAGACATTTTTATTTGAGATTTGGGGTGGACCGCGAGCTATGCTTTTTCATTTATGGAGGAGGATGAGACAAGTGTACTGTCGAGATTGATTCTGTGACAGTCGTTCAAAATTCAAAATAAACAATTATAAAAAAAAAATATAAACAATAACTGGTAGCTACTTGATGAATGGATAATTGGTAGCAATGCATGGATAACTCATAGCTAATGAAACGATAAACAACAATTCATGGCAGATAACTAAAAGAGTGCGAGATGAAAAGAAAAATAATATAAAACATAATTGATAGTTGATAAATGGATAACATGATCGATGATAACATGTAGCTAAGCATGGATAACTCACAATTGAACCCGTTTAACTAGAAGAATATGAGGAATAAAATAATATTTCCAAAATGTCTTCCATTCTATAACTATCTCTCAACCATTTGATCCCTATCAACATGATCCAACCACAAACTATGTAAATGTACTAATTTATTTAAATTTAAAAAATTTCCACTGCAATATAATTAATTAAAATTATTTACAAATAATAAATCATTATTATATAACCTATATTTTATAAAAAAAAAATATCATTAATTTAAATACTTTTCTTAACACCAATACTTGCATTAAAAAAAATTAATAACATAAAATATATAACATCACTTGACAATTTCAAAACTCACATTCAATTTACCAATGCTTAACGTGAAAGTTACGCAGTCTAAAACCACTCTATTTAGAACAGAGTGTACAAGAAGTCATTTGGTCAAACACACTTTACAAGAAGTCATTTTACAAGAAGTCATTTTAGTCAAAGTCATTTGGTCAAACACACTTTACAAGAAGTCATTTGGTCAAGAATAACTTCTCTTCTCTTTCTTTTTACTCAAAGGCATTTGGTCAAGAATAACTTCTCTTATTATATTTTCATTACTTCTCATGTTATATAAACATTTTATTTTTTTAATCATCATATTTATGTCATTTGATTTGGATACTAGACTAATGTTTCTTTATTGACTTTGATACTCGAAGTTTTGTTATGTTATGTCTTTTTGTTATTTTTATTTAATTTATAAAAAATAATATTTATAAAATATTATATATTTTTTAATTTAATATTATTTATATATTTAAATTTAAATAATTATTATATAACCAATTTTATTTAGTTTTAATAATTTTTTTTAATTAAAACTTAAATACCCAGTTGTTATTTACAAGGGAATCAAAGTGAGGTCATACAAACGGATATATATCAAGAAGCTACAAGAGTGACTCCAAAATATTTAATTTAATATAAAATATATTAATTAGTAATTAGGTTTTAGTTTTAATCAAACATTCAATATAATATAAGCAAATACATTACATTCCAATGCAAACATTCAATTTATATAAATAAGACATTAAATTGGAATATTAATTTGTAATTTGGTTTTAGTTTTTTAAGTTAAACATTCAATATGATAATTTGGAATGCTAATTTGTGATTGATAAAGTTAGAGTTAGGATTTTAAAAACAATTTTTGCTAATAAATATATATAAGATTTTGATATGGCGTTTAGATATAATTTTTAGAAGAGATTAGAGGAGTTTAAGGTTCTTCTTGAGTGGAGAGTTGTTGTGATAAGGCTATGAAAATGTCATTGCAAAGTTTAAAAACATTGAAGGATGGTCGACCGATATAAACTGTAAAATTGGAGTTAAGCAAAGATACCCCCTCTCTCCTATCCTTTTCGACACTTACATTGATAACCTAGAACACTATTTAGAAGAAGTAGGATGTGCTAGGACACTCATAACAAAGGTAGTTATCTAATGCAGGAGCATCCTGCTCTCCATCCAAGTCCAAATCTAATGTTTGGATCAGACCTAGAAGGGGTCTTCATTTTCTGGGTTAATAATTCTTTGAATAAAATATTGTAAATAAACCTATTTTTTATGTGCTTCTAGATGGATAGAGAATCACTAGTTGAGTCACTGAGTCACTTGATGAGTCATGTAACAAATCCCACAATTAATGGTAACATTTGATGAAGCATTCGATGGTTGCTTGGCGAGTCATAGGATAGGCTGACGAGTTTGTTAGATTGTTGAGTTGATTGAAGATATGAACCATAATTGGTTCATGAATCTTGTTGTATATATTATGTAAGCCTTCGAGGCAAGAGATATGGCCAGCCAATGTAAATATGGCTATGAGGAAGTAGTCAAATATTGTAAATCTGGCCAAGGCGTGGCCAAATCAAGGAGAAATCAGGTCGAGGATAGCTGGTTGTGTTTATGCTCGACCTAGGAGGATCATAACGTAGGTTCTGAACTAAAACGTGAATGTACATAGTTTCTTATGATTGAATGAAGAAAGACAATTGTGAATGTCTCTGTGTAAATTATAGGAATTATGTTAAACAATCAACGTAAGGGAAATTCTCCCTGTATCTCTCTCTGTGAATGGATTTAAATGTGACACATGAATGGACGTAATCTCTCCGTGAATCACAATTGCATGATTGTAGCAAGATAGTTATTTGTATCAAGAATGATATCTTTTGATCGATTCTCTGATCAATCTACGTAGAATTGCAGAGATAGTAATTAAGATTTGGACGATCCAGATTAAAGGAGAAATATAGATCGATGGTGGGAAAAAGATTCATGAAATGAACCTGCACAGGAGATAAGCAATTCGTAAAGTAAATGAAGTTTCACACTTGATCAAAGATCAATGTTGGGTGTTTTATTTTCTAAATTAATCAACCTATTCTTTAATTATCAATCGGGCTCGGTACGCTTAGAGTTGACATAAAATATATGTGAAGGTAGAGGGTGTCGTGTAAATATTTTAACAAACAAAAGATCGAAGAGATCTTTCAAAATGAAAAACTGAGACAAACTCCTAAAATGCAATTATTAAAGTATTTAAAGTGAAATAAACTAAACAATTGAAAATAAGTTTTAAACTGAAATACCATCAACAATTGACTATTCAAATGGGAAACTAGGGTACAAGGAACACTTAACTTATAAGCAAGTAGAAAACTTAATAAAAGAAGCAAGTAGAAAACTTAATAAAAGAAATATCTTTAGGTTCTATCCTACAAATTCTTTCAACAATAACACAACATAAGAGAGACAACCTAGAAACATATTGAGGAAAACACATATAACCCTAAATTTTGCACATAAACAAATAAATTAGTTCAAAATGAATAAACACAAAACCATACAACAATAAAAAAAAATCAGAAACAAAACTTAAGAAGCTTAAACTTAGTTTAAAGTAAAAGAAGTAAGAAAAAATGTTAAAACTTTAATAAATAATTTAAAACAACTAACCTTTAATTTTAATGTTAAACAAAACCGTCATCTAACTATTACAATTAAAACCTAATCCAGACATTTACAAAACAAAACTAAAAACAATCTTAAAACACATAAAAAACACTAAAAAAAGAACTAAAGGCTGAATGACAGACTGAACTGTGGGTCTGAAAGGGTGGCTGAATAACAGACTGGACAGGCTGTCCGAATGACAGTCTGCACAGTTAAAATGGTAAAAACCAACCTAAATGAACTACTCTTCAGGTGAAGCAATGCAGATGTAATTCTAATGCATTAGAACAGTAAATGAACCTATTTAACAACAAATTAACCTTAAACTAATTCATGAACAAAAGGAATCATTACATATTAAACTAATAAATAAACTGGAAATTAACTTGCATAAATTCAAAACAGAAAAAGAAATAACATAACTGAATCTATTCTAAATTCATAAAAACAACTTATTCTATATTCCTGAAAACAAAGACTGAAAGTAATGCTGGAAATGAAATAATTGGAAACAAAGTGACTGAAAGCAAGCTATGCATGCATCTAACTAATTAACTTCAGAAATAAAACTAAGTTAACGTATTACAAAAAATAGATAAAATAACATTTAGTATAATCTAATGGAAGCAAACTAGAAATTAAACTAGACTAACTAAAAAAAGAAAAGAAACTAAGCTAAACAAAGAAAATGAACCTTTGGTTGATGAGGGGCCCTCTCAACAATCAAGGGTGATGCCTGACTAACTTCTACTTAAACACAATCTTCAACAGTAATGCATACAACTCTTCATTCAGATGGTGGAACAAAAATACAAAGTTCAAGAGTAAATCACAACAAGAACTCTTCTCCTAACTCTGCTAATTGACTGATTTTCTAGCTAACTAAGCTCTCTCATAGAGGTTTCTTTATATAATGATTTACAGGGGTGAGCAAGTCGACCCTTTAGAGGTCGACTGCTCTCAAAATTTAGCTGATCTTTAAAGCGTTTAATTATTTACAAGCTAACGCACAGGCATCCTCCTTCTTCAGCACGAACAGTCTTCAGATGTGGCGCACGAGCTTCTCTCCAGCATGAACGATCTTCAGAGGTGGTGAACAAGATCATTCCTTATCACAACAAGCGATTGATGGCGAATAGAGAAGAGTGTAGTGGTGCATATTCTAGAGCGTGGGTTGAATGTAATAGTCCAGCGCATGGATGGTTGAGGTGGTGGCAAGTAAAGGAGAATGCAGGCTGGCGAACAATCTAGAACATGGCTTCATCACCCAGACACGTGGATAACGGTTCATTGGAAGCTGGTTCATATTTTAAATGCCTGAAATTAATTCTCAGCAGCACGCAGTCTGATGGGCGATTTGGACGGAGTGTTGAATGGAAGGCAGGGACGTGAGTTGGATACACTGGGCGTCAATCTAGGGAGAACCGAGTGTCTCTTTGCTGGAGTGCTTCAGGACTGGAGTCTTCAGCAACAAATTTCGACATCTGGCAAACCACCAGCGAGTTTCATGCAACGACTGAATGACGAGCTGGACGCCGAGATGGACATGCTCTGCGAAAAGCAGGCGGAATGCATTTTGCATATTAACTTGGCCCAAAGAGATTATGAAACCTGCAAACAATTATACAAACCAATTAATACATCAAATGAGTTTTAATAATCTTATTTTTAATTAATAAAAGCATAAAAATGATAATAAAATGATAATTTTATATAAACCTTAAAAACACTCATACCTAAAGTTGAATTATAATCTGCGTGACATAAAACATACAAAAGATGATAAAATATGTATTTAAATGAATAATTTATCTACCAACGATGAGGAAACATTTTGCAAGAGATCAACGATTCTTAGGAATATCAGAAAGAGACTTGCAGGAGGAAAATTGCGGAAGCCCATTTTTGGGAAAAGTGGGAAGGTGGATCCGCAATCCACAACTCGCAATCCGATTGCAAAAAGGACCGTTGTGGCCACATGATTGCAGAAGTCAGTTTTTAGAAAATTTTGAATTGCATACTCGCTACCCGCAACCCGCAATTGCGGAAAGAATCTTGTAGAATGATTCTTGCGAAAAAGGCAATTGCGGAAGGAGTTGAATTGCAGAAAATTTGTTGCGGAAACTCGATTGCAGAATTGAGTTGCAGAAAGTTGGTTGCGGAAACAAAATTGCAGAAACCTGAATTGAGGAAATAAGATTGCGGAAGAAGATTTTAATCGGTAATTTCTACTGATTAGGATCTACAAGGCCAACTAGATGTTATACTGGCATCATTATCATCGTCCTACTTTATGTTGATAATATTGTTCTTATGGCAAGGTGTCCCTTTGATCTTGATAAGCAATTAAGAACCCTGAAATATTTATGCTCTAATATGGGTATGGAAATTAACACCAACAAGACAAAGTTATGATTATAATATCCAAGAAAGACACCTACGCCAATTTTATCTATGACAATACCATTTTGGAGGAAGTGACTTCTTACAAGTATCTTGGAATTGATATTCACCACAAGCTCAAATGGAAATATAACTGTGAGAAAAGGATCAACAAAGGGTGGAAAGATTATTTTGGTCTTGAAAATAATTGTAAATCAACAAACTTGGTCATATGGGATATAAAGAAGTTCCTCTTTGAAACTCTTGTCATTCCCGTTATCTTATATGCTTGCAAAGTTTGGGGTTGCAACATTTCTAGAGAATCTTGGAAAAAGATTGAGCAAATCTAGAAGCATTTCTTAACTTATAATCTTAAAATTAAAAGTAATACAACCTATCATATTCTCCTCATAGAAGGGGGACTTTCCCCATTGAGAGCATGGCTATAACTACGTACCTGATGTACAAGTACAAAATAAATAATATGGGTGATGATAGACTATCTAAAATTGCTTTAAAATCAAGTCAAAACAACTACACCTTAAGTAGGGTTGGTGTAAATATAACATGGATTCCAGTTAAACCACTGGGGCATTGACGAAAATGACACTTTGTAGAATATCAATAATGTCCAAATATTATTACTTATAAGTTTAAAGAGAAGTTGTGGTGCGAGAAAAAATTAGAGGTTAACAGAAAATTAAGATACTATAAGGTTCTCATTGACCCTAAATTAGAAGACCAGAAGTATCTCTTAGTTTTAAATAGTTCAAAGAAGAAAATTAATATCTCCAAGATAAGAATGAACTCTTATGAGCTCTGTCGTGAAAAGGAACATTGGTATATTCCTAAAACTCTATGGGAGGAAAGGATTTGCCACCTTTGTGAGTCTATGAGCATTGAGGATGAACGTATTTTTCTGTTACAATGTCCTTACACCCACATTAATAGATCGGAGTTTCATAGTATTTGCTACAATACAAACCTTTCTAACTTCCTAACTTGCGGAAACTACAATGAGATAAGAGAGCTTCTCGCCAAGCTTTTTGAGCATAAGAACAAAATTTTAAAGCAATCGAATTAATTCCCTTCTCAAGGTCTGATAGACCAAAAGTGGTATAACAAGACGCTAACCATCATCGTCAATACTAAATTGGAATGCTAATTTGTAATTAAGAGTAAAAATTAAAGTTAGGATTTTAAAAACAATTTTTGTTTTAGTTTTAATAAATATTAATTAAATTTGAACAAACACGTTAAATTGTAATAGATGATAAGAGTTAGGATTGAGATTTCTAAATTATATTTCCATTTAATTTTAATAAATTAATTAAATTTGGATGCTAATTTGTAATAGATGATGAAAACTATAATATGATTTTAAAATATTTTAAGTTTTAATGTTAATTTAATATATCAATTCTTGCAAGTTCATTTGGTTAAGGTGTGAGCCTTGTCATCAAGGTGACTCGGGTTCAATTTCCCTTAGGGGTGAACTAGTTGGGAGGAGACAACCTAAAAAGCTAGTCAAGTTGACAATTGGTGTGGTCAAGGTTGGTATGGTCCCGAGTGATTTTGTCATAATGGACGCCCCAGGGTCATGGTTTCTTAGACCAAAGGTCATTCCCACAAATTGAAAGAGTTTGAAGGGAAAAAAGAAATATTTGATTTAATATAAATAAATATATTAAATTAAATTATTAATTTTTAATTAATAATAAATGTAAAAACTAAATAAAAGGGTTTGGTTTTTTCATAGATGGCATGAAAACCTTTTAAGTAATTAAATTAAGGAATATATATATAATGTTATGGTTTACAAATTCCCCTGCGGGGCTTCTACGTCCATAAGAATAAATCATAAGGGCCCACTTGAAGGGGCCACACCTTGTTCGCTTTGATTACATAGCTAACCTGTTTGGAACATCAAGTGAGGCCTTTATATAGCAATGTATAGCCACCCAGGGCTTTGACCTTGATACCTTATACTCACAACTTACAACACACACACACACACACAAACACACCCCTTATACTCACGACTTACAACACACACACACACACACATTTGAGAGAGACATTTAATGACTACTTAAATGTGGATGAAGCTTATTAATATGAAATTAGTGAAATGGCCAATTTTAATTTATTATAGTTTACTTTTCATTTTATTATTATTATTATTATTATTATTTTGTTTGAATCTCTCTGACTTGCAGGAGTGATTCGTGGTCTGAGAAACCACGACCTAGGTGCATCTAAGTCGTCAAAATTACCCGGAGATCACAACTAGCCTAGACAACACCATCCTTAACTTGGATGGATTTTGGGTGTCTCCTCCCAACCAAGTCACCCATAAGGGAATTGAACTCGAGTTGCATCGCACATGAGACCGATTCCCATTCAAATTGGGAATGAGATATGGGTTTTTTGGGCCATTTAAGGTTTTTTTTCTTTTTGTATGACATAGTGCCAAAGTGCCTTTGAAGCATTTTGTAAGATGTTTTGCTCATTTGTTAAAGACTAATAAGTTTGTCAAACTCTCAGAAAAAAAGATCCTTTCGATAACTTGTCAGCTAAAATTTGTCAAAGATGTATCCTTCATTGTCAAGTACATTCCCCTCCTTTTTTTTTGAAGATTCCCTTACAAAGGATATGTAAATCTCCTTAGGCTGATTTACACTTCCTTCATACTCTTGACACAAATATAATCACTCTCATTTTGTGTCATGTCTATGTCATTACTTAGATAATCTATTATATATATTTTATTTCAAAGTTTAAAAGTCTAGACCCAAAATATGTATATATAAAATATCATCTTACAATATACATATTGACACATAAACTGCTTTTTTCCAATATATGTTAAACATAGGAAACATAAATCCACATCATTAAGATTCAATTCAATATATATTTTACATTCTTAGTAATGAACCCACAATAACGTGTTTTAGTTATGCAACCTAGATTCTCATGTCTTCTCTAAGGTTTAAATATTCCTTCTTTTAATATCATTTGCAATATGAACCTCAAATATAACTATGATACCTAAGCTACCTTCTTTATACCTATTAAAAGCTTTACGAGTTTTCAATTTGATAACAACCATTGGAATACCCTTTATTCAAATTTAAGTACAATGGGAACTATCCTCCCAATTTCAGATCCTGCATATTTAAATGTGATAAGATAAATTCCAACGTTATTTCTCCATTACATACAGGGGATTCAAACCAAATTTCCTCCTATATTTTTAAAATATGCAAACAATTATGTTCACCATTTTTATTTTTTTTTCATATGAATATGCACATTATTCTATCAAAATACATCCATAAACCAAGTTCATAATGCACACTATGCTAACCTGAGCATTAGCATGTAATTAGAATAAATCATTTATATAAGAACAGGCTATCATACTATTTTAAATCTCTCTTAAAGTTATATATATTTGTAATATCTCTTCAGGATATATATATATTTTAATATTTGAATGTCTGTGGATGAGAAAAAAAATATTCTAATTCATTTCATGATGTTGTGTCGTATCCATTTTAATGACAACTAAATCCTTACAACAAGTAAAATGATTTGGTTTCGGTCGAAACGTAAAGCGAAAGCCACTATCAAATTTTACGTTTTCTTTGCAATCCATCTATTAACCCATGCCCAACAATGCCTGAACGTGTACTTTTAATCTGCGGTTGAGGGACAATTAATTATATCAGTTTCGTTCAGTGATGGAATTTGACCGGAAAAAATGTTTGTTATGGGGTATTTTGACTGTTAAATAAGGTTTAAAATTTTGTTTAACTGTTATTTATGAAAAGTAATAAAATTTTCAAAAACGCCTTAATTTTGAAGGGCAATAAAATTTTCGAAAACGCCTTAATTTTGAAGAGCAATAAAATTTTTAAACCGTTATTATATTATTATCATTTTTTTTTTATATTACTAGCAGTATTAATATATTTATTTTATATAAAACTATACTTTCTAAATTTCAATTTACAAACCATACAATCACTAAAAATTAGAAACATTTATTAGATTAAAATTCTTTTGTTGCCTTTCTATTTGCAAGTTGCATTGATTTTTCATAAAACATAAAAACTCATATAACTCAATGATTTTTCCATTATTGCAATGAGCGTCTACACTCTACAAAATTCAGTCCTCAATGCTCATTGATTACATTAACATCTTGGAGAATTGGAAGGTGCGACTAATGGGAGTTAGAGGGCCTTGGGAATAAAGTTTGAGAGTTATTTACATTATCAGAGGTAATGCATTGTATTTTTTACATTATACTTACTAATGAGGTAATGCACTATATTTTTGACATTATATTTATTGATTTTTTTAGATTGAGGGATTTACTTGAAATCTATGATTTTGGCATTATATTTATTGAGTTGTTTAGATTCAAAGATCTACTTGAAATCTATGATTTTGAAGAATTGTTATAGAGTATGTCTATGTATTTTTTAATCATTTTAAATAACATCAATAATGTATGTGTAGCGTTTGTCCCACAATTTTCGTAATTATATAGATTCAGATTCAAAGAGTATTGTTTCATTCTCTAGAACTCCCATTGAAATTGAAATAATCAAAATTTTAATGAAGCCACGTACTAAATGAGAGCATTGAGAGACATGAAATCTTTGTTCAACATTTGAAATGAAACTAGCCTTGTAGAATAAACAATACTTAAATATAATATACACACACAAATACCCTATGACATCTAGATTATGCAATTTCCATAACTAATATATGTGATTTAAAGATATTTTTAGAGATTTCCAACTAGACTCCTATCAAAACAAGGCAAAAAATATGCTAAAAAAAATATGCTAATTTTTTTTTGAAAACACAAAATATTTAAACTACACCATTAAAAAAAGTGTGATATTGGTAATTGCATTTTTTTTTATATTATATTGTATGTAAAATTCGCCAGACTTGTATTTGATTATCAAAAGAGATTGAGATTAGTGAATAAATTATATAACATCAATTATATTCTCTTATATGCAATAACCAAAATTTATTAGGAAGGTTGTTCTTTTCCCAAAAAGTTGTTTCAAAGACACTTAATGATGGAAATTTCCCCATAGTTAAGCCAATTTAACTTTTTGCTTAATATGCAAGTATTATGCATTATGAATGTTCATCTGACCTTTTTTTAAATATAAACTCTTGAGAATCTCTTGGACACTTGTTCTCATTTTAAGGATGGTACCTAGTGTATAATAGGCATTGTAAACTTGATGTGCCTAATTTGTCTAGGACATAGAGTGTCAACTACAATATTAAGTATATCACATAGGTAGCCACCCTAGGGACTTGACTTTGATAGCTCTTGCATACAATTCATAGCACATAACTACTTGAGCTAGCTCACTAGGCTTGTGAACTATTCATTTATAGTAGGTCCATTGACTATTTTATTTAATCTTTCGGTGACAACAACAATCCAACATACAGAATATTGTTTTCAATATTTATCTACTTAGAGTGTAGAGTAAGTCATAGCATCAATTATCACTTATGACTTACAGATTATAACGACTTCTCAGAAATGTCACTTATCTTAATAATTTTTTAATTCTAACACTTAATTTGCTACTCAATTTACAAATTCTTAACCAATATTATGCTTATAAATTATTCATTCAAAAAACATTTAAATATTTACGTCGATAGACATTTTTATTTGAGATTTGGGGTGGACTGAGAGCTATGCTTTTTCATTTATGGAGGAGGATGAGACAAGTGTACTGTCGAGATTGATTCTGTGACAGTCATTCAAAATTCAAAATAAACAACTATAAAAAAAACAATATAAACAATAACTGGTAGCTACTTGAAGAATGGATAATTGGTAGCAATGCATGGATAACTCATAGCTAATGAAACGATAACCAACAATTCATGGCAGATGACTAAAAGAGTGCGAGATGAAAAGAAAAATAATATAAAACATAATTGATAGTTGATAAATGGATAACATGATCGATGAAAACATGTAGCTAGGCATGGATAACTCACAATTGAACCCGTTTAACTAGAAGAATATGAAGAATAAAATAATATTTCCATAATGTCTTCCATTCTATAACTATGTCTCAACCATTTGATCCCTATCAACATGATCCAACCACAAACTATGTAAATGTACTAATTTATTTAAATTTTAAAAATTTTCACTGCAATATAATTAATTAAAATTATTTACAAATAATAAATCATTATTATATAACCTATATTTTATAAATAAATAAAATCTTTAATTTAAATACTTTTCTTAACACCAATACTCGCATTAAAAAAATTTAATAACATAAAATATATAACAACACTTGACAATTTCAAAACTCACATTCGATTTACCAATGCTTAACGTGAAAGTTACGCAGTCTAAAACCACTCTATTTAGAACAGAGTGTACAAGAAGTCATTTGGTAAAGAATAACTTCTATTCTTTTGATTTTAGTCAAAGTCATTTGGTCAAACACACTTTACGAGAAGTCATTTGGTCAAGAATAACTTCTCTTCTCTTTCTTTTCAATCATCATATTTATATCATTTGATTTGGATACTAGACTAATGTTTCTTTATTGACTTTGATACTCGAAGTTTTGTTATGTTATGTCTTTTTGTTATTTTTATTTAATTTATAAAAAATAATATTTATAAAATATTATATATTTTTTAATTTAATATTATTTATATATTTAAATTTAAATAATTTAAAAAAATTATTATATAACCAATTTTATTTAGTTTTAATAAATTTTTGTAATTAGAACTTAAATACCCACTTGTTATTTACAGGGAATCAAAGTGAGGTCATACAAACGGATATATATCAAGAAGCCACAAGAGTGACTCCAAAATATTTAATTTAATATAAAATATATTAATTAGTAATTAGGTTTTAGTTTTAATTGAACATTCAATATAATATAAGCAAATACATTGCATTCCAATGCAAACATTCAATTTATATAAATTAATACATTAAATTGGAATATTAATTTGTAATTTGGTTTTAGTTTTTTAAGTTAAACATTCAATATGATAATTTGGAATGCTAATTTGTGATTGATAAAGTTAGATTTAGGATTTTAAAAACAATTTTTGCTAATAAATATATATAAGGTTTTGATATGGCGCTTAGATATAATTTTTAGAAGAGATTAGAGGAGTTTAAGGTTCTTCTTGAGTGGAGAGTTGTTGTGATAAGGCTATATGAAAATGTCATTGCAAAGTTTAAAAACATTGAAGGATGGTCGACCGATATAAACTGTAAAATTGGAGTTAAGCAAAGATACCCCCTCTCTCCTATCTTTTTTGACAGTTACATTGATAACCTAGAACACTATTTAGAAGTAGGATGTGCTAGGACACTCATAACCAAGGTAGTTATCTAATGCAGGAGCATCCTGCTCTCCATCCAAGTCCAAATCTAATGTTTGGATCAGACCTAGAAGGGGTCTTCATTTTCTGGGTTAATAATTCTTTGAATAAAATATTGTAAATAAACCTATTTTTATGTGCTTCTAGATGGATAGAGAATCACTAGTTGAGTCACTGAGTCACTTGATGAGTCATGTAACAAATCCCACAATTGATGGTAACATTTGATGAAGCATTCGATGGTTGCTTGGCGAGTCATAGGATAGGTTGACGAGTTTGTTAGATTGCTGAGTTGATTGAAGATATGAACCATAATTGGTTCATGAATCCTGTTGTATATATTATGTAAGCCTTCGAGGCAAGAGATATAGCCAACCAATGTAAATATGGCTAACAGGAAGTAGTCAAATATTGTAAATATGGCTAAGGCGTGGCCAAATCAAGGAGAAATCAGGTCGAGGATAGCTGGTTGTGTTTATGCCCGACCTAGGAGGATCATAACGTAGGTTCTGAACTAAAACGTGAATGTACATAGTTTCTTATGAATGAATGAAGAAAGACAATTGTGAATGTCTCTGTGTAAATTATAGGAATTATGTTAAACAATCAATGTAAGGGGAATTCTCCCTGTATCTCTCTCCGTGAATGGATTTAAATGTGACACATGAATGGACGTAATCTCTCCGTGAATCACAGTTGAATGATTGCAACAAGATAAATATTTGTATCAAGAATGATATCTTTTGATCGATTCTCTGATCAATCTACGCAGAATTGCAGAGATAGTAATTGAGATTTGGACCATCCAGATTAAAGGAGAAATATAGATCGATGGTGGGAAAAGATTCATGAAATGAACCTGCACAGGAGATAAGCGATTCGTAAAGTAAATGAAGTTTCACACTTGATCAAAGATCAATGTTGGGTGTTTTATTGTCTAAATTAATCAACCTATTCTTTAATTATCAACCGGGGTCGGTACGCCTAGAGTTTTCAATATTTATCTACTTAGAGTGTAGAGTAAGTCATAGCATCAATTATCACTTATGACTTACAGATTATAATGACTTCTCAGAAATGTCACTTATCTTAAGAATTTTTTAATTCTAACACACTTAATTTGCTACTCAATTTACAAATCCTTAACAAATATTATGCTTATAAATTATTCATTCAAAAAACATTTAAATATTTACGTCGATAGACGTTTTTATTTGAGATTTGGGGTGGACTACGACCTATGCTTTTTCATTTATGGAGGAGGATGAGACAAGTGTACTGTCAAGATTGATTATGTGAGAGTCGTTCAGAATTCAAAATAAACAACTATAAAAAAAGAATATAAACAATACCTGGTAGCTACCTGATTAATGGATAATTGGTAGCAATGCATGGATAACTAATAGCTGATGAATCAATAACCAACAATTCATGGCAGATAACTAGAATAGTGCGAGATAAAAAGAAAAATAATATAAAACATAATTGATAGTTGATAAATGGATAACATGATCGGTGATAACATGTAGCTAGGCATGGACAACTCACAATTGAACCCGTTTAACTAGAAGAATATGAGGAATAAAATAATATTTCCAAAATGTCTTCCATTCCATAACTATCTCTCAACCATTTGATCCCTATCAACAAGATCCAACCACAAACTATGTAGACGTACTAGTTTATTTAAATTTTAAAAATTTTCACTGCAATATAATTAATTAAAATTATTTACAAATAATAAATCATTATTATATTACCTATATTTTATAAAAAAAAATTCATTAATTTAAATACTTTTCTTAAGACCAATTCTTACATTAAAAAAATTAATAACATAAAATATATAACATCACTTAACAATTTCAAAACTCACATTCAATTTACCAATGCTTAACGTGAAAGGAGTGCTGAACGAAAGGCTGGGACGTGAGCTGGATACACTGGGCGTCGATCTAGGGAGAACGGAGTGTCTATTTGCTGGTGTGCTTCAGGACTGGAGTCTTCAGCAACAAATTTCGACATTTGGAAAACCTCCAGCGAGTTTCACGCAACGACTAAATGACGAGCTGGACGCCGAGATAGACATGCTGTGTGAAAAGCAGGATGAACGTGTTTTGCATATTAACTTGGCCCAAAGAGATTATAAAACCTGCAAACAATTATACAAACCAATTAATACATCAAATGAGTTTTAATAATGTTATTTTTAATTAATAAAACCATAAAAATGATAATTTTATATAAACCTTAAAAACACTCATACCTGAAGTTGAATTATAATCTGTGTGACATAAAACATACAAAAGATGATAAAATATGTATTTAAATAAGTAATTTATTTGCCAAAAATGATAACAAATCGAGGATCAACATTCAATGACCAGGAAACATTATGCAAGAGATCAACGATTCTCAGGATTATCAGAAAGAGACTTGCAGGAGGAAAATTGCGTAAGCCCATTTTTGGGAAAAGTGCGAAGGTGGATCCACAATCCACAACCCGCAATCTGATTGCGGAAAGGACCGTTGCGGCCACATGATTGCGGAAGTCAGGTTTTGGAAAATCGGGAATTGCATACTCGCAACCCACAACCCGCAATTGCGAAAAGAATCTTGTAGAATGATTCTTGCGAAAAAGGCAATTGTGGAAGGAGTTGAATTGCAGAAAAGTTGTTGCGGAAACTTGATTGCAGAAATTGAGTTGCAGAAAGTTGGTTGCGGAAACAGAATTGCAGAAACCTGAATTGAGGAAATAAGCTTGCGGAAGAAGATTTTAATCGGTAATTTCTACTAATTAGGATCTACAAGGCCAACTAGATGTTATACTGGCATCATTATCATCCTTCTACTTTATGCCAATGATATTGTTCTTATGGCAAGGTGTCCCTTTGATCTCGATAGGCAATTAAGAATCCTCAAAGATTTCTGCTCTAATATGGGTATGGAAATTAACATCGACAAGACAAAGTTATGATTATAATATCCAAGAAAGACACCTACACCAATTTTATCTATGACAATACCATTTTGGAGGAAGTGACTTCTTACAAGTATCTTGGAATTGATATTCACCACAAGCTCAAATGGAACTATAACATCGAGAAAAGGATCAACGAAGGGTGGAAAGATTATTTTGGTCTTGAAAATAATTGTAAATAAACAAACTTGGTCATATGGGATAGAAAGAAGTTCCTCTTTGAAACTCTTGTCATTCCCGTTATCTTATATGCTTGCAAAGTTTGGGGTTGCAACATTTCTAGAGAATCTTGGAAAAAGATTGAGCAAATCTAGAAGCATTTCTTAACTTATAATCTTAAAATTAAAAGCAATACAACCTATCCTATTCTCCTCATAGAAGGGGGACTTTTCCCATTGAGAGCATGGCTATAACTATGTACCTGATGTACAAGTACAAAATAAATAATATGGGTGATGATAGACTATCTAAGTCAAAACCAACTACACCTTAAGTAGGGTTGGTGTAAATAAAACATGGCTTGGTTAAACCACTAGGGCATTGACGAAAATGACACTTTGTAGGATATCAATAATGTCCAAAATATTATTACTTATAAGTTTAAAGAGAAGTTGTGGTGCGAGAAAAATTTAGAGGTTAAGAGAAAATTAAGATACTATAAGGTTCTCATTGACCCTAAATTAGAAGACAAGAAGTATCTCTTAGTTTTAAATAGTTCAAAGAAGAAAATTAATATCTCCAAGATAAGAATGAACTCTTATGAGCTCCGTCACGAAAATGAACGTTGGTATATTCCTAAAACTCTATGGGAGGAAAGGACTTGCCACCTTTGTGAGTCTACGAGTGTTGAGGATGAAAGTATTTTTCTGTTACAATGTCCTTACACCCACATTAATAGATCAGAGTTTCATATTATTTGCTACAATACAAACCTTTCTAGCTTCCTAACTTGCGAAAACTACAACGAGATAAGAGAGCTTCTTGCCAAGCTTTTTGAGCATAAGAACAAAATTTTAAAGCAATCCAATTAATTCCCTTCTCAAGGTCCGATAGGCCAAAATTGGTATAACAAGACGCTAACCATCATCATCAATACTAAATTGGAATGCTAATTTGTAATTAAGGGTAAAAATTAAAGTTAGGATTTTAAAAACATTTTTTGTTTTAGTTTTAATACATATTAATTAAATTTGAACAAATACGTTAAATTGTAATAGATGATAAGAGTTAGGATTGAGATTTCTAAATTACATTTCCATTTAATATAATAAATTAACTAAATTTGGATGCTAATTTGTAATAGATGATGAAAACTATAATATGATTTTAAAATATTTTAAGTTTTACTTTTAATTTAATATATTAATTCTCGCAAGTTCATTTGGTTAAGGTGGGAGTCTTGTCATCAAGGTGACTCGGGTTCAATTTCCCTTAGGGGTGAACTAGTTGGGAGGAGACAACCCAAAAAGCTAGTCAAGTTGATAATTGTTGTGGTCAAGGTTGGTATGGTCTCGAGTGATTTTGACATAATAGATGCTCCAGGGTCATGGTTTCTTAGACCAAAAGTCATTCCCACGAATTGAAAGAGTTTCGAGGAAAAAAATAAATATTTGATTTAATATAAATAAATATATTAAATTAAATTATTAATTTTTAATTAATAATAAATGTAAAAACTAAATAAAAGGGTTTGGTTTTTTCATA
>LPNX010566698.1:0-13365 GCA_001517045.1 Pseudotsuga menziesii
CATGGATTCAATAATCATTTAAATTCACATCATTGGACAGGAAAAGATATTTCTATTAAATAAATCAAATATTACACAAGTGACAACCTTTGTCGGCATGTCTACGAACCAGAGAAACTGAATCCTCCACCTAGGCCTCCACCACTTGAATCCTCCATCTCTCGATAGCAAGCTCACAATAAAAGGCAAGCTTGAGAAGAACACAAAGTGCTCCAAGGGACAAAGGGATGTAGACTCAAGTACAAGCAAGTCATGGCAACAATGGACTATAGTTTTCTTGCTCTTCAATTCCTCCTCTTCAATGTATCCAAAGGATTCCTTATATAGTGCTTAAAAGGGGTAATGGAAGGTCAAATATGAGAAATATCGAGACATATGGAAGGCCAAGAGACAAGTGACTTAGATCCACATCAAGGAAAACTCTAAAAATATTTGGCCTTTTGCACACATCCTGATGTACGCGGGTTTAAGAGTAATATCTGCATATACACGCGAAAAAGGGATTAAAAGTCACGTACAACAAATAAAATTTGTTTTTAGGGATGATCTTGGAAACATCAAAGGTACAAAAATAGTCCATGGGGTCCAAAGAGTCTGTAGAGGGATAGGGGAAGCCATAAATGTGTGATCTACCATGTGTGGTAAAATCAGTTGTAACAGATGCCCCCTAATGTGTGAGGTCAGAGGGGTAACATGATGGCAGAAATACATTATAAATCCATCCCATAAGTGGAGTGATGAAGAACCAGGTGGAAGAACCAGCCATCCAATAGTACATGTAGAAGGAGCAATTCGATAAAGTTGACTTGAAGGATAGCTGACTTAGTCGATCAGCC
Organism: Pseudotsuga menziesii; assembly: GCA_001517045.1. Classification (NCBI taxonomy): domain Eukaryota; kingdom Viridiplantae; phylum Streptophyta; class Pinopsida; order Pinales; family Pinaceae; genus Pseudotsuga; species Pseudotsuga menziesii. The sequence continues at coordinate 837 of LPNX010566698.1, forward strand.
GATTAAGTTGATGGGCCGACTTAGTCAATCTGCCGACTAAGTCAGTTGATTGACTAAACTAGAGATTAGGTCGGCCACCTAAGGTCGTGTCGGTTCACCGAACTGACAGGTAGTTATTTTGTAACCATTCTGTAATCATATATATTAGGTTGTTGAGCTAGATGAGAACTGAGTTCAGTTCTCTATGTTGTATGGACTCATTCATATAATATAATCTATTTATTCACCTATTTGTTCTTATCTCTTGTCTCTGTTTTATATATATATGTTTTAGTGTGTATTATTGGTAACCTTATGTGATCTGTGAAATTACAACATTGGTTTTGTTGCTAGTAGTACATGATTGAAATGTATGTAAACAGATGATACTAGAGTAGGATATTAAGGACTGGTGGGAACGTAAAGTTGCAAACTATTTGCAAAATTACGCACAAGGGAACAGATTAACAATCGCACAAGAAAAAGAAATATTTTTCACAGATACGCATGAAAATTTTGTCGAATCAGTGCCCCAAATCTTGAATAAATTCCTGGATGAGAAAGCTGGACGTGACTAAAGAACAACAGTTGCTGGAAAAACTGATTCGAGGAGGTAGAACAAACTTGTTAGAGTGGTTTGAGACAATCATCGATGACTTCTATGAGGAGAAAGCAGTTGAAGACAGAACTTTGATGGAAACAGTCAAGGAGAAATTTTACACATATCTCATCGAACAATTTCTGTGTTCCTTACCGACCTTGTTGTTCAAATTCCTAATAAAAAAGGGAGTAGGACATATTGTCGAACCTCGTCCATCACTTCACGAACTACCATCAAAATCTAACTGGGAAGAGAAGCAAAGGAAGTGGGAAAAATTCATTGCAGAAAGGGAGTGGGAATACTTCCTAAGCAAATAGACCAAACTATATGGGATTTCTAAAAAGCGTCGGGTAGGCTATGGGGGGGTAGCTGGTCATATGTCGAGATAGAGTATAGTGGATTCTAGTCGACTACAAACAGATACCAGTCACCAGTAATGAGAATTCGACTAAAAGGGAACTCAAGAGAATAGTATCATACGAAGGTATGTCAGACATTCAGAAAATAGAGAGGGAAGAGAGACACCAGAGGAGAGAAGCAAGATAAGAAAGAGCCTTAGAGCTACACAAAGGAAGGAGTCCTAGGGTGACTGACAAAGAAGAGAATCCACCAGAGTTAGGTCATTACCAACATGAGGAAGCCGTGGAACAAGAAGCGTCCCCTATGGAGGAAGAATTGTGGATAGAGCAGCCACAATCTCTCCAATTAAGAGCTCCCAATGAAGGAACAACCCTCTCTCCATTGAATCTGCATACTTGAATACAGACTATTGTTGAAGAGGACCTCCGACTACGAGCTGGTGACTTTAGTATATGGAGTCGACTAGGCGACGAAACATACACTAGATGACACCTCATTATACGTTGAACAGAGGAAGGGAATTGGGTGACCTTTCAAGTGGCACCCTCCCAGCGAAGTATCCACTTACTCTTACCGACACATGAAGGAGAACGCCCCTGCAAAACATAGCTTTAGAAGACACAGACCATTCATACTTGCATACAAATAGTTGCAGTGGACCATCGACAGCAAAAGTCGACATCAATAGACTACCAGTTGACAAAGAATCGACAGCCGATGGGAACTGAACTTCCATCGACCAGAGTTCCGCAGAGATGCATACACCAATAACCCCACCAACCTCACCACCACCCCCACCTCCTGAGAGCAGTGATAGTGATTCAGACATGGGTCATGGATCAGCTCACATTCCTCTATATGAGGGGGATGAGGACCCTCGACGACATTGGTTCATCTGCAAGTCGACTTGGGAGGCCAACCAAGTTACAGACGAAGATAGACAAATGGCACAGTTCACCGGTGCCTTGAGGAAAAGGGCATTGACATGGTATTTGACCTTTTTGGAAAGACAACCTAGAGAAACAAAATCTGAGATGAAGGAATAATTTTTGTCATTTTTCAAAACTCCAGACGCTAAGCACCTGGCCACGAAAAAACTAAAAACCACATCACAAAATCCAGGGGAATCTATCCGTGACTATGATAAGCATTGGAAAGACCTATTAAGGCAGCTGGACTATGTTATAGATGAACAGTTACTAATCTAGTGGTTTCTTGTAGGGATATCTCAGAAAGTGTGTTGACACATCACTCTAGAAACATTCAAATCTTACGAAGATGTGCTAACAAAAGCTCTTCAAGTGGAGATGGATGAGGACATACCTGCTTACCCCACGGACCACAGATTGGAAGAACAACTCGAGAACATACAAAAGTCTCTAAAGAGTTAATCCTCAAGAATCAAGAGATTTAGTGCACCAAATGCTCGATGGCTGGCCATTCCAAAGATATCTATTGACAGGAGTACGGCCGACAGGATGTTCGATTCATACAGACCAAATATTTTTGTGACATTTTCCAGGAGCATGGGGATCACTCAACGAAAGATTGTACGTTCAACATGAAGAATGGTAAGGCCTCCTGGTGTGCCATTTATGATACCAAAAATCATAACACGACCGACTGTCAGTTGAACCTGAAGAACCGACAGAACTATCAGGCGGTCTACCAAACTAATGTAGTGGTACAACATAACGAGCAAAAAAATCTAGCAAATGATCAGAATGGTTAGAGATATGATGGTCAACGATACGAGCGATGGTATGACAATCAACATGCTGGCTATGGAGGAAGAGGTTGATTCCCTAGGAATTAAGACAATCGACCGCGTCGACCCATCCAGTGCTTTACATGTTATAAACAGGAACATCGGTATGCAGACTGTCCATATAAAGATAGAACTAATCTCAAATTCTGTACTCACTATGGGTTAGGGGATCACTCACTAGAGGATTTCCCTACCATGCTAGAAAAAATTAATACGAAAAAAAATGTTAATGTATTGTCCTATGTGCACAAAAATGATGTAATAAAAACAAAAAAATTGCAGATTGTAACTCAACAAGGAACAAAAACAAGAGCTGATAACCCAAGAATCAGTAAAATAAAAGAGAAACATGTCTATCCTGACCCACTGAAAGAAAAACAAACATACAAGGAAGCAACTAATGTATTCAAAGAAATTGCACGACAAGAAAACATTCATGACAGTCGAGATAACACAATAAACGAATTAATCCATCTTGTTCAAAAAGATAACTCAGTATCCCAGTTCATCGATTTTCTGTATGAAATAAAATGTACCAACTCTAAAAAACAAACAAAAAACATCTGCATCTTAAATAAAAAAGACAAAGGTGATGCCGACCCACTTGTTGACCTAGAAATTGAGGGATACCACATCCAACAAGTAGTGCTCGACTTCGGCTCACAAGTAAACATCATGACTAATGACACATGGGAACAAATGGGCCGACCTCCACTCTATGAGTCAGGAATATACCTGAAACTAGCCGACCAAGGCCTAATTGAACCCATTGGAGTCTGGAAAAATGTCGACATGACTATAAAAGGAATCTCAACCAAGGTCGATTTTGAAATCATTGACCCAAAGGAAGGATCCAGTTCCTTCCCAACATTAGTCGGGCAACCCTGGGGTAGAAATATGAAAGCATCCATATCCCTGGAAAAGGAATAAATCAAATTAAAAGAAAATGTCCAAAAGGTCATTGTACCCATTCATCCATCTCAAGGGGAACCTTGGACTGAACCTATTGATGAAGAAGTCAATGTCCGACAACTCTACCAAATCCAAAACAATGCAGATTACACATAACCAAACATCCATGGAGAACTTCACTTAGGTAACCAAGACTTAGTTGGTTATAACTCAGACACCGAATTATATGATTGGGAGATCAAGAACTATGAAACACAAGCAAGAGGGTGCTGGACTATACAAAAAGTGCAGAAAAATCCCACCCAATAGTGCTTCATAGTGTCCATTGTCCCAAAAATATTTGAAAGGAAAATTAGGGAACACCCTACCTTACAACCGACCAACCTGAATACTACACAACTACCAAGATATAAGGAAAGGGAATCACTAGTCATGCATGTCGAGCAAGTGTCCAAAAATATTGGTGAACATGGCCGACTTCAAAGCCTAGTCGAAACTTTTACAGGACAAGATGCTAGATGGTGGGATACCCATTAGACAAGACTACATACTTGGACAACTACTTTGACCTACTTTGTTGAAAGTTTTGGAGGAAAGAAGTTAACCCAACAAGCTCAGATACCTATATTCACTCAAGGACAAAACCCAGAGGATCATATCAAAACCCGTGAAAGAGAATGGAGAAGACTTGGATACAAGGATGAACGAGCATGGCCACACTTATTCCCATCAAACCTCGTTGACTTACCAAACAAATGGTATAAGATGGAAGAAGCCAGGGGTGAAACCTTCTTATGGCATGAACTCAGGGAAAATTTTATTAAAGATTTCAACTTTATACCACAGAATGAAAACTTGGTCGAAACAACAAAACAAATTAAAGAATTTATACAACCGATCGAATACAAACCCTTACAAGATTACCAACAGATAAGGAAATGTAAAAATATACAAACAAGGTCAAAACCACAGTCAACACGACTACAATTAGAAAATGAAAACACAGAAGGAAAAAGCTTTCGCTGGAAATCCAACCATGTCAAAATGACCAAACATATTTGCACAATCCTAAAAGTCGAAACAACTGACAAACAAGATACTGACAGAATGACTCCAGTCGACTTCCCTACCACATTCTCATAGTTCAAAGAAGGAATTTGACCGATCAATGAATCCAAAGAACCAGAGTGGCTAGATGCTAAAGTCAAAACTAAAGAATTCGACATCTCAAATGATGATCGACCAAAAATGGCAAAGATTGGTGACTATTGGAGCGAAGAACAGACCACAGAGATAGTGAACTTATTAAAGGAGTTCCAAGATGTATTTTCTATATATTACAAAGACCTAAAAGGCTTAGTCCACGAAATGGGAGAGATGAAAATAGATACTAAACCTGATGTTTGACCTGTCAAGAAAAGGCCTTATAAACTAGATCACAAATACAAGGAGATAGTTAAAAAGGAAATTGATAACATGTTGGCAGCAGGCATCATCTACCCTATCGACCAATCAGAATGGGAAAGTCCAATGGTTGTACAACCTAAGAAACATGATATGACCAAACTAAGAATTTGTGTCGACTACAAGGAACTAAACAAAGTAACACTGACAGACCCATTTACAACCCCTTATGCAGAAGAAATATTGAACGAAGTTGCAGGACATGAATGCTACTCATTTACAGATGGATTCTCAGGCTATAACCAAGTGCCAATAGCTAAAGAACACCAGAAGAAGACAACCTCTGTGTGTGAATTGGTTCATTTTCTTACAAAGTTATGCCTTTTGGATTAAATAATGCACCTGCAGTATTCTCTCGAATTGTTGTCAAAACATTTCAAGAATATATCTATAAGACCATGGCAGTATACTTTGACGATTGGACAATATACTCCATGTTAAAGGATCATTGCAAATGGCTTAGACTTATGTTGGAGAGATGTCGACAGATTCAACTATCCCTAAACAATAAGAAATGCATATTTGTGACCCCCATAGGGATACTATTAGGGCATATTGTCTGTAAGGAAGGTATTAAGGTTGACTTGGAAAGGATCAAAATTATCCTGACCTAAAACCACCAGTAAACCCAAAACAAGTTAGGGTATTACTTGGCCACACAGGCTATTACAGAAAATTCATAAGATATTATTCAGATATGACTTATCCTCTTAAAGAACTATTAAAACAAGATCAAGAGTTTAACTGGACAGAGGAATGCCACATATCATTTGAAAAATTAAAAAGAAAGCTCGTCGAAGCCCCCATCCTAAATTTCCAAACTGGTCGATCAAATTCCTTGTGCATATTGATACATCAGGCCTAGAAATAGGAGCAATCCTAACTCAATCAGGAGATGATGGAATGGATTATCCTATAGTTTACAGCAACAGAAAATTAAATAAGGCTGAGCGAAACTATTCGACAATAGAAAGAGAAGCCCTAGGAATGGTCTTTTCCCTACAAAATATCAACATTATCTCTTAGCTAACCCATTTATATTCTATACCGACCATCAGGCCTTGAATTACCTCGTCAATAAACCACTACATCATGGAAGGATTTTTCGATGGCTACTTCTCTTCCAAGAATTTGAGTTTGAAGTCGTTGTCCGACCAGGCAATTTAAATGTTAGTCCTGACCATTTATCCTGAATCGACATAGGAGAAGAACCGATAGGATTCGATGATGACTTACCTGATGCACATTTATTTTGGATAGAAGAAGTCCCAGTATAACTAGAATAAATAGCTCAGTTCTTAGATGATGGACATGCGCCAGAAGGTATGAGCACCAAGAAAAAGCATATCTTAGCTATGAAGGCTGCACCATACAGTCTCATCAATGGATTTTTATACAAAATGGGATTAGATGATATCCTCAGAAGATGTGTACTAGAACATGAACAAGACCACATTATGCATGAAGCACACTATGGACCTGTAGGAGGACATTTTCAAGCTGACACAACTGCAAAGAAAATCCAACAGTTAGGATTATGGTGGCCGACACTCCATAGAGATTGCAAAAAATTTGTTAGTCGATGTGACAGATGTCAACGACTAGGTCGACCTCTACCTAGCACAAAAATTCCGTTGATATCAGTAAACCCAAGTTTGAAATTTGAAATCTGGGCCATAGACTTCATAGGACCATTTCCTATACCAGTGAAAAGGACAGGTGCAAGGTATATCATTACTGCAGTTGAATATGTCACTAAATGGGAAGAAGTTGAACCAGTCGACACATGTTCTAGTGACATAGATACTAATTTTATCTATGAGAATATCATCACTAGATTTGGATGTCCACTAACCCTGATTAGTGAGCAAGGGACACACTTTATCAACGGAACCATCAAAACCCTAACTGACCAGTTTGAAATTGACCATCGTTGAAGTACATCATACCATCCTCAGTTGAATGGAGCAATTGAAGCAGTCAATAAAAATTAACAAGAGGATTAACCAAAATATGTAACGCCGATAAGGACGAATGGGTTGAGAAAATACTGCATTCTTATGGGCATACAGAACAACATATAAACGATCGACCGATCAAACTCCTTTTCGACTAGTATATGGACACGAAGCAGTAGTTCCACTACACTTCCAACAACAAACACCTATTATCATAGAAATTCTACATGTCGATGTCGAACAGGGAAGGAAGGACCAACTATTTCAACTCAGCAAGCTAGAAGAGCACTGACTCATGGCTATACAACACCAAGAAATCTAGAAGCAACAACAGAAAGCATGGAACAACCACAACATCAAGAACATAAACGTGTCGGTCGGAGACCTTGCTTTACTATACAATAGTCGGGTCAAAGGAAAACCTAAGAAGCTCCACACATAATGGATGGGACCTTATGTTGTCAAAGAGATACATCCCAATGGATTAGTCCGACTAAGGACGTTACAGGGAATAATATTTCAGAAGCTCGTTAATGGAGCCTGAATCAAATGCTACAGAAACTAATTCAAAAAAAAAAATTCATATAACGACCATAACCGTCAACCAAAAGCCATAAAAACTTAAAAAATTCAAAAAAAAAACAACATACCGTACTTACAGAAAAACCATGATAGGAAATCACCATCTCGACAACTGCCATCATTTCCATTGGCCTAACACCATCGACCATTTTCATCAATTGACCACTCCCATCGACCATTCTCATCACCGACATCAACCGACGACTTTGATAGTCCCATCGCGCATTCATGACATCGAGTGCCAAAAGCAATTCACCATTAACACACACTCAAGTATTCTAGCTAGAACATCACATCCACCATTAATACACCCATCGAGTCACACATCCACAGCATCACCTATAAATACTAGATCATTGGAGGATCATTCACCACAATCCATACAAAGAGAGCATCAGAGCATCCATTCAACTAAAAGCCAAGAACTCCTTAGTGAAATTGACAACCAAACCAAGACAATGGCCCCCAAACAAACTAGATCCTTGACCAAAGCCAAGTAAATACAGGCCACGGATACACCTTTAGTCTATAGGTCAAAAAACATAAAAAACGCCAAGGTATAGGATGGCTCATGGAAAAAACTATGGACCAAAATGCAAGAATGGGCCTTTGTTGACTAAAAGGCCACTCAAGCAATAGAGAAAATCAAACATAACACTATCTTCACCTATGCCAACGCACCACTTATGGCCAGCTTTGGTGGCACAAAGGAAACTGTTGTCAAATTCATCATCAATCGATATCACAATGGCCGGTTCTACTTAGACCAGCCGATCGACATCTCTGGAGAAGTCATCTCCAACCTGACTGGTCTCTCTAATGAAGGAAACCCTGTACTAGTTAGAATCAAAGAAGGAATGGTCGAAGAGCTCACTGGGTCATCTTCGGGTAAGAACTCCAAGGGGTTGATGATTAGCCAAATCACAACCTGAATGCCAAAAATTGTGGCGAAAATCATTGCAATAACACTCACGTTGGCAGGTCGAGGCAGTGACCTTAAGTTAGACATGCTAGAAGCTGTTGACACTATTGCCATCGATGTATGAATATATATATGGGCAGAATATGTCACTGACATGGTGAATACCATATGTGAAAGATGTCAAGAAACGGGGGGAATCATTAAGTTTCCCTCCCTCATCTTATGGATTGTAATGTACCACATCTTCCCAGAGGGGAGTCCAATCTTTTAGGAATTGTTGAAGTTTGACATGTGGATATTTAAACCATTCTCCCAGAGAGGAACCTTGCACAAGCTTGAGCATGGGAAAGTACTGTTGGAGAACTGGTTCCAACAGCTCAAAGTCCACACAACTAGATGGAGGGTGCCTCAAAACATCTGAAGAAATCTACCGATGAACTCCCACATCCAGTTGGAGCTCGACCATACCTCGGTGTGGTACATGCAGGGTGACAATTCCAATGCCAAAGCCCTCGACTACTATCCATCTATCGACCAAATATTCTAGGAACTGTCTCGATAGGCCAAAACAAAAATACCAGTACCAACAGCAGCAAAACAGATTGACTTCTTGATCAAGGAGCCGCTCACAGACCAGGAAAAAGAGGAATACTATGAGCTCAACCTCTATATCAGCACATTTGTGTCGGAGGAGACACCGGTCGAACACACCAATCGACTGCAAATAACCATCAAACCTATGACCACAAAAAGAGAAAAACCCTAGCCCACAAATCCAAATCCACAACCATAGTAGCAGATAACCCCTCTGGCTGCAAGAAGTGTCATTCCGACTTAGGAACCAATGGGCGATACAGAACTAGAAAACCCTGATTACGCTGTCACAAAAGGAATTATTCAAAGGAGATAGCAGTGGCCGGGAAGAAGCTCAAAACACAACAACAACAATAACAAGGTAAAGGTAAGCACAAGCTTATCCTTGCTGACTCATTAGAAGACAAGGAGGAACTGGCAGCCATGGACCTCGACATCATAGAGGATGCCGCAGCAAATAAAGTGCCGGTCGAAACCCAGTTCCAGTGATTTGTTGACGCAGGAGCACAAGCAGGTCAACTGAAGAAAGCAAAGACTACGATGATGACTAAAAATGTTGTCGATCTTGTGTCAATGCCTCCACCCACATCACTGATGAAAATAACTGAGGAATAAGCATCGACACCATAGTCAGTCAGCCCCCTCGACTTATGAAAAATTGCGATGATGGAGGAGGTGAAAGAAAAATTCGATAAAGATAGGGATTTGCAGGCTTTTATTGAGAAACTGCCTGAGTTGTTTACGTCGGTTCAGAAGATCTCTACAAAAGTACCTCTCTTCACAATTGGAGGATACCAACCAGGATAGGATGCACAGTTCAGAATCGTTGCAACCATTACGTCGACTTTCGAGAGAAATATCGACAAGGAAGCTGAAGTGATTGCACATCGGTCCTCAACTATTACACCGACCATATCTATACCCCAAGCTAACCTACCAACCACTACACTGACTGAAGGAGAAACTGTGGATGACATAACCTGACAAATTAACCAAATGTTCTCTAATGTAAACTCACCCCTTTGACTCGAAAACCCACCACTCACCCATACTTCCCCCAAACCAATCACCCCTAACCATTCGCCAACTCCATCACCACCACCACCACCATCTCCACCACCACCATGACCCCCTGACTCAGAGAAAGGCCCACCAAAACCAATTGCATCCAAACAAACAGAGGTGGTAATCATCCCACCTCCCCAACCAGAGAAACCATCGGCCTCTATCCTGCCTCAATTGTTGTAGGTACACAAGAAGCAGATAAAGAAAATCATAAGAAGAGGAAGGAGAAACATAAGAAGGAGCATCATGGAAAGCCTTCAAAGGTCCAAATTAGATTGAAGGATGCAAGCTCCCTGACCAAAATAGAGTTAGGAAAACTCCTCAAAACCCTAGCAAGTGAATCAAATACGAGGAGTGAGCAAAGAAATAAAGAACTCAAGGACAAAAACGCAGAACAAGTCGAGTTTCTCGACAAATGCAGGAATCTGGCCTAGTCCGTCATGCTGGGCCCCATAGAGATCGACATAGACAAACTGCTCAAAAGGGCGTATCAACTATTTGAAAGCATGGTGTCGACACTCCAAGCTCACATTCAGGAAACAAAGGAGGGACAAAAAGAGGAAACTGCTTGACTCCTAATGGCACAACACACTGCATTTTATGAATCCTATAAAGTGCCGCAAGATCATATGGAGGAGTCTGTCGTAACTGAAGAAGTACTAAGAGACTGGCCTAATCACTATGGGAAAGTTTATCAACAGACTCGATAGACTCGACAAGGGATTTAGGCATTAGAGAGAAGAAAAACCATTGAGAAAGCACTTAGAACGACAATAGAAGAATAGATAGTGCTTGAAACCGCCAAACTACAGAAACTAGAAAGGGAAGCACATCAGTGGGTGTAACAAGCTCTCCCTAACTTAAAGAAAGTTGACATCATCTACCCACAGATGAAATGACTTATTGAGACTGCAGAGGAGAAGGACCAGTTCATGGGTCTCGGCATGGAGAGGATAGCTAAAGTCTCCATCTCAGAGAAGATGTCGATCTTATCAGGCTTGACCACACTCACCATCGACATCCAAATTTTTTTGTAGAGTTAGACATATTTCCAACATCACTCGCAGTAACAGCCCCTGCCATTTGTAGAAGTCTGTGTACAGAAAAGACCGACCATCAGACTTCACAGCCCACCATAATAAATATTGAGACCACAAAGAATTTTTCTACCTCCCTATTTCTTCGGGACGAAGAAACGTTTTGTTCGTGGGGGAGATGTAGAAGGAGCAAGTCAATAAAGTCGACTTGAAGGATAGCCGACTTAGTCGATCAGCTGACTAAGTCAATGGGTCGACATATTTGATCAGCCGACTAAGTCGATGGGCCGACTTAGTCGATCAGCCAACTAAGTCGGCCGGCCAACTAAACTAGAGATTAGGTCGGCCACCTAAGGTCGTGTTGGTTCACCGAACCGATAGGTAGTTATTTTGTAACCGTTCTGTAATCATATATATTAGGCTGTTGAGCCAGATGAGAACTGAGTTCAGTTCTCTGTGTTGTATGGACTCATTTGTATAATATAATCTGTTTATTCACCTATTTGTTCTTATCTCTTGTCTCTGTTATATATATATATATATGTTTTAGTGTGTATTATTGGTAACCTTATGTGATCTATGAGATTACAATAGTACAATACAATAATCAAACTATGAATATGACTGCAAATACATACAAAAGTCCTGGATACATAAGAGTACAATAGCCATGAATAGGCATGATACAAAATATGACATGTGTGGTTATCGCCACATAAAATATATAATAGATCAAAATCTCCATGATGAAGATATACAAAGGATCAATATCTCCATGAAATATGAAGATATACAATAGATCAAGATCTCCATAATGGCTGAAGATATCTGACATATACTGGAATCAAGTCATGGGAGCTGAAATCTCATGAACACTGGCATGATCAAGGAGGTAGCATATGTGAAATGCCACCAATCTGGAAAGTATTCTACACACACCGCTATGAGTACATGTCCTACTATGTGAATAGAGGTTTTGAGGTTGAACATAGTAATCCATCATCTGATTACTGGTCATTGATGTATACCATTAACATAATCGAGATCACCCACTGATAATGAAAATGAGAATCAAGGTACTAGAGTGCAATCTAACAAGTGAGAATAAATGTGTTGAGTTCGAACACTTGAAAGAATCCATCGATCAGGGGACATTGATGTATTCCCAAAACTGTCGATGGAAAGAGAACCTACCACTGATGATTGTAAGTCTCAAGGTACTCAAAGGAATCTAGACTCCCATTTCAAAATAAATGATTTAAATTTGACGCGATGGAATCCGCTGGA
>LPNX010566704.1:0-14634 GCA_001517045.1 Pseudotsuga menziesii
ATAATGGAAGGCATTTGAACGTCGTCGCCCATACAAGTCAGGCTTGGCCATTAACAATCATCATTCCATTAGGGTTTTGAACATCTTCGTAGTCGTCTTCTTTTGTGATATTTGAGGAACCAAATGATCCCTGACTGAGTCTAACAAGATTCTTCTTGCTCTCGCATCACCCTTCCTCCAATGAGACTTGTCTTCTTCAGCCTCAACACTTGATTTTTCCTTCATCAATGCGCCTTCCCTTGGGCGAGGTTTCCAAGTCACGTTTTCTCCTGGATTGGTGAGGGGAGGACTCAGAATGTCAAGCCCTAGCTTTCGACAATGGCTTGTAGAACTGCTTTGATACCATGTTAGAAATTGGCAGTTGTAAAACCAAGATCATTAGAAGAAAGACAGCACATAAACAAACTGGGTGTGTAGCTCGTTTCAACGTAGTGATGATCTATCACCTCCAAACCATAGACAATACAACATTATTGTCTACCTCGAGCTCAGACCTTTCAATAGAGAACGATGTACATCCAAATCGATGTTGACCGAGCCTAAATTCTACTCTCAGTGGCCTTTAAATGTGATTCGTCATAAACCCTTATAGGTCGATTGTACCACAATAGTGTCAGTGGCCAAGCCGGACTTCTATCCCCGACGGCCTTAAAATGCCTTTCGTTATACACGCTCAGTGGTCGACGGTGGATCACCAAGGTGTTAGTGGGCGCCCACTAACATTGTGGTGGCTCACCACCGACCACTAAGGGTGTATAATGAACGGCATTTGAACGTCGTTGCCCATACAAGTCAGGCTTGACCATTAAAAATCATGATTCATTTAGGGTTTTGAACATCTCCCTAGTCGTCTTCTTTTGCGAGATTTGAGGAACCATATGATCCCTGATTGAGTCTACCAAGATTCTTCTTGCTCTCGTATTACTCCTCCTCTAATGAGACTTGTCTTCTTCAGCGTCTGGTTCCGAAACCTTCTCATTGACAAGATTTAAGAGATCATTTTCTTCCAAGATGAGAACTTTAGACTCCAAGAGATGAAGTTTGTTGCTCCATCAATATGATCTTCAACCTTCATTCCAATAATCTTGCCTGCATATTTGAACTAGAAACCCTAGTAGGAGCTAGGTCAAAAATGAAGTTTGGAATCTTGTGAAATTGAATCCAAAGGTTAATGTGTCGTATCAAGGCGAGTTAAGAGGAGATAAGATCGAGCCAAAACTATGGACCGAAATTGGGTCAAAAATGAAACTTCTCAGAACTGGATTTTTTCTTCATCAATAGATGCGCCTTCCGTTGGGCGATGTTCTCAAGTCACTTTTTCATCAATAGATGGGCCTTCATCGTATGGTTCATCTATTGGGCGATGTTCTCAAGTCACTTTTTCATCAATAGATGTGTCTTCCCTTGGGCAAAGTTTCCAAGTCACTTTATCTCCTGTATTGGTGAGGGGAGCTCTCATGATGTTAAGCCCTATCTTTCGACAATGGCTTCTAGAACTGCTTTGATGCCATGTTAAAAATTGGCAATTGTAAAAACAAGATCACTAGAAGAAAGACAGAGCACATAAACAAACTGGGTGTGGAGCTCGTTTAACCACGGTGATGATCTATCACCTCCCAACCATAGACAATACAACACTATTGTCTCCCTAGAGCTTAGAGATTTCAATAGAGAACGATGTACATCCAAATGGATGTTGACCGAGCCTAAATTCTAATCCCAATGGCCTTTAAGTTCCATTCGTCATACACCCTTGTAGGTCGATTGTGGGCCACAATAGTTTCAGTGGCCAAGCCTGACTTCTATCCCCGACGGCCTTAAAATGCCTTCCATTATACACCCTCAGTGCTCAGTGGTGGACCACCAAGGTGTTAGTGGGCGCCCACTAACATTGTGGTGGTCCACCACTGAGCACTGAGGGTGTATAATGGAAGGAATTTTAAGGCCATCGGAGATAGAAGTCAGGCTTGGCCACTGAAACTATTGTGGCCCACAGTTAGGATGGCATTTGAACATCGTCGCCCATAAAAGTTAGGCTTGGCCATTAACAATCATCATTCCTTTAGGGTTTTGAACATCTTACTAGTCGTCTTCTTTTGCGAGATTTGAGGAACCGGTTACCTTCCATTTGGACATGGGCGCCCACAGAGATCACTGTAAAAAACTCATGAAGTGATTACATCAGTCGTTCAACACCTTGCACAGAAATGGGTGTGTTACCACCATGTTACCCCAGGGGGCAGAGGTATCCACATGCCAAGTGCTTTCACTTTTTGAGGTGACACCATGCAGGCAGGACAGTTCTGAGAAGTTTCATTTTTGACCCAATTTCGGTCCATAGTGTTGGCTCAATCTTATCTCCTCTCAACTCGCTTTGATCAGGCACGTTAACCTTTGGATTCAATTTCACAAGATTCCAAACTTCATTTTTGACCTAGCTCCTACGAGGGTTTCTGTTTCAAATCTGTAGGCAGGATGATCGGATTGAAGGCTGAAGATCATCTTGATGGAGCCACAAACTTCATCTCTTGGAGTCTAGAGTTCTCATCTTGGAAGAAAATGATCTATTAAAACTTGTCAATGAGAAGGTTCCAGAACCAGACGCTGAAGATGACAAGTCTCATTAGAGGAAGAGTGATGCCAGAGCAAGATGAATCTTGTTAGAATCAGTCAGGGATCATTTGGTTCCTCAAATCTCACAAAAGAAGACGTCTAGGAAGATGTTCAAAACCCTAAAAGAATTATGATTGTTAATGGCTAAGCCTGACTTGTATGGACGACGACGTTCAAATCCCATTCATTATACACCCTTAGTGGTCGGTGGTGGACCACCACAGTGTTAGTGGGCGCCCACTAACACCTTGGTGGTTCACCACCGACCACTAAGGGTGTATAATGGAAGGCATGTTAAGGCCGTCGGGGATTGAAGTTAGGCTTGGCCACTGACACTATTGTGGCCCACAATCGACCTACAAGGGTGTACGACGAATGACTTTTAAAGGCCATTAGGAGTACAATTTAGGCTCGATCAACATCCATTTGGATGTACATCGTTCTCTATTCAAATGTCTGAGCTCGGGGGATACAATAGTGTTGTATTGTCTATGGTTGGGAGGTGATAGATCATCACCGTGGTTAAACGAGCTCCACACCCAGTTTGTTTATGTGCTCTGTCTTTCTTCTAGAGATCTTGGTTTTACAACTGCCGATTTCTAACATGGTATCAAAGCAGTTCTAGAAGCCATTGTTGAATGCTAGGGCTTGACATTCTGAGGCCTCCTCTCACCAATATAGGAGAAAAAGTGACTTGGAAACTTTGCCCAAGGGAAGGTGCGTCTATTAATGAAGGAAAAGTCTAGTTATGAGAAGTTTCATTCTTGACCCAATTACGGTCCATAGTTTTGGCTCGATCTTATCTCCTCTCAACTCGCTTTGATAAAGCACATTAACCTTTGGATTCAGTTTCACATGATTCCAAACTTCATTTTTGACCTAGCTCCTATTAGGGTTTCTAGTTCAAATTTGCCGACAAGATGATTGGAATGAAGGTTGAAAAGCATCACGATGGAGCCATAAACTTCATCTCTTCGAAGTCTAGAGTTCTCATCTTGGAAGAAAATGATCTCCTAAAGTTTGTCAATAAGAAGGTTCCAGAACCAGTCGCTGAAGAAGACAAGTCTCATTGGAGGAGGAGTGGTGCCAGAGCAAGAAGAATGTTGGTAGACTTAGTCAGGGATCATTTGGTTCCTCAAATCTCGCAAAATAAGACGACCAGGAAGATGTTCAAAACCCTAAAGGAATGATGATTGTTAATGGCCAAACTTGACTTGTATGGGCGACAAAGTTCAAATGTCGTTCATTATACACCCTTAGTGGTCGCTGGTGGACCACCACAGTGTTGGTGGTCGCCCACTAACACCTTGGTGGTCCAGCATTAACAACTGAGGGTGTATAATGGAAGGAATTTTAAGGCCGTCGGGGATAGAAGTCAGGCTTGGCCACTGACACTATTGTGGCCCACAATCGACCTACAATGGTGTATGACGAATGACATTTAAATGCCATTGGGAGAAGAATTTAGGCTCGGTCAACATCCCTTTGGATGTACATTGTTCTCTATTGAAACGTCTGAGCTCGGGGGAGACAATAGTGTTGTATTGTCGATGGTTGGGAGGTGATAGATTATCACCGTGGTTAAACGAGCTCCACACCCAGTTTGTTTATGTGCTCCGTTTTTCTTCTAGTGATCTTGGTTTTACGACTGCCAATTTCTAATATGGTATCAAAGTAGTTCTAGAATCCATTTTCGAAAGCTAGGGCTTGACATTATGAGGCCTCCTCTCACCAATACAGGAGAAAAAGTGACTTGGAAAGTTCACCCAAGGGAAGGCGCGTCTATTGATGAAGGAAAAGTCTAGTTCTGAGAAGTTTCATTTTTTACCCAATTTCGGTCCATAGTTTTGGCTCGATCTTATCTCCTCTCAACTAGCCTTGATAAGACACACTAACCTTTGGATTCAGTTTCACAAGATTCCAAACTTCATTTTTGACCTAGCTCCTACTAGGGTTTCTAGTTCAAATCTGCAGGGATGATGATTAGACTGAAGCTTGAAGATCATCTTGATAGAGCCAAAAACTCATCTTGGAAGAAAAAGATCTCTCTTAAAGCTTGTCAATGAGAAGGTTCGAGAACCAGACGCTGAAAAAGACAAGTCTCATTGAAAGAAGAGTGATTCCAGCGTAAGAAGAATCTTGGTAGACACAGTCAGGGATCATTTGGTTTCTCATATCTTGCAAAAGAAGACGACTAGGAAGATGTTCAAAACGCTAACGAAATGATGATTGTTAATGGCTATGTCTGACTTGTGTGGGAGACGACGTTCAAATGCCGTTCATTATACACCCTTGGTGGTCGGTGTTGGACCACCACAATGTTAGTGGGTTCCCACTAACACCTTGGTGGTCCACCACCGACCATTGAGGGTGTATAATGGAAGGCATTTTAAGTCCGTCGAAGATAGAAGTCAGGCTTGGTTACTGACACTATTGTGGCCCACAATCGACAAACAAGGGTGTATGACGTATGACATTTAAAGGCCATTGGGTGTAGAATTTAGGCTTGGTCAACATCCATTTGGATGTACATCGTTCTCTATTGAAAGGACTGAGCTCGGGGAATACAATAGTGTTGTATTGTCTATTGTTGGGAGGTGATAGATCATCACCGTGGTTAAACGAGCTCCACACCTAGTTTGTTTATGTGCTCTGTCTTTCTTCTAGTGATCTTGGTTTTACAATTGCCAATTTCTAACATGGTATCAAACCGTTTCTAGAAGCCATTGTCCAAAGCTAGGGCTTGACATTCTGAGGCCTCCCCTCATCGATCAAGGAGAAAAAGGGACTTGGAAACTTTGCCCAAGGGAAGGAGCATCTATTGATGAAGGAAAACTTTAGTTCTGAGAGGTTTCATTTTTGACCCAATTTTGGTCCATAGTTTTGGCTTGATCTTATCTCCTCTCAACTTGCCTTGATAAGGCACATTAACCTTTGGATTCAGTTTCACAAGACTTGAAACTTCATTTTTGACATAGCTACTACTAGGGTTTCTAGTTCAAATCTGCAGGAAAGATGATTGGAATGAAGGTTGAAGATCATCTTGATGGAGCCACAAACTTCATCTCTTGGAAGTCTAGAGTTCTCATCTTGGACGAAAAATGATCTCTTAAAGCTTGTTAATGAGAAGTTTCCAGAAGCAGGCGCTGATGAAGACAAGTCTCATTGGAAGAAGAGTTATGCGAGAGCAAAAAGAATCTTGGTAGACTCAGAGGGATCATTTGGTTCCTCAAATCTCGTGAAAGAAGATGACCAGGAAGATGTTCAAAACCCTAAAGTAATGATGATTCTTAATGGCCAAGCCTGAGTTGTATGGGCGACGACGTTCAAATGCCGTTCATTATATACCCTTAGTGGTCGCTGGTGGACCACCACAGTGCTAGTGGGCGCCCACTAACACCTTGGTGGTCCAGCACCGACAACTGAGGGTGTATAATGGAAGGCATTTTACGGAGGTCGGGGATATAAGTCAGTCTTGGCCACTGACACTATTGTGGCCCACAATCGACCTACAAGGGTGTATGACGAATGGCATTTAATAGCCATTGGAGTAGAATTTAGGCTCTGTCAACATCCTTTTGGATGTACATCATTCTCTATTGAAAGGTCTGAGCTCGGGGGAGACAATAGTGTTGTATTGTCTATGGTTGGGAGGTGATAGATCATCACCGTGGTTAAACAAGCTCCACACCCAGTTTGTTTATGTGCTCTGTTTTTCTTCTAGTGATCTTGGTTTTACGACTGCCAATTTCTAACATGTTATCAACGCAGTTGTAGAATCCATTGTTGAAAGCTAGGACTTGACATTCTGAGGCCTCCCCTCACAAAAAATGAGAAAAAGTGACTTCAAAACTACGCCAAAGGGAAGGCGCATTTATTGATAATGGAAAAATCCAGTTCTAAAAGTTTCATTTTTGACCCAATTTGAGTGCATTGTTTTGGCTCGATCTTATCTCCTCTCAACTCGACCTGATAAGGCACATTAACCTTTGGCTTCAGTTTCACAAGATTCCAAGCTTCATTTTTGACCTAGCTCCTACTAGGGTTTCTAGTTCAAATCTGTAGGGAGGATGATCAGAATGAAGGTTGAAGATTATCTTGACGGAGCCACAAACTTCATTTTTTGGAAGTCTATAGTTCTCATCTTGGAAGAAATTGATTTCTTAAAGCTTGTCAATGAGAAGGTTCCAAAACCAAACGCTGAAG
Organism: Pseudotsuga menziesii; assembly: GCA_001517045.1. Classification (NCBI taxonomy): domain Eukaryota; kingdom Viridiplantae; phylum Streptophyta; class Pinopsida; order Pinales; family Pinaceae; genus Pseudotsuga; species Pseudotsuga menziesii. The sequence continues at coordinate 6,820 of LPNX010566704.1, forward strand.
AAGACAAGTCTCATTGGAGGAAGAGTGATGCGAGAGCAAGAAGAATCTTGGTAGACTCAATCAGGGATGATTTGGTTCCTCAAATCTCGCAAAAGAAGACGACTAGGGAGATGTTCAAAACCCTAAAGGAATCATGATTTTTAATGGCCAAGCCTGACTTGTATGGGCAACGACGTTCAAATGCCGTTCATTATACACCCTTAGTGGTCAGCGGTGAACCACCACAATGTTAGTGGGCGCCCACTAACACCTTGGTGATCCACCATCGACCACTGAGGGTGTATAATGGAAGGCATTTTAAGGCCGTCGGGGATAGAAGTCAGGCTTGGCCACTGACACTATTGTGGCACAATCGACCTATAAGGGTTTAAGACGAATGGCATTTAAAGGCCACTGAGAGTAGAATTTAGGCTCGGTCAACATCGATTTGGATGTACATCGTTCTCTATTGAAAGGTCTGAGCTCGAGGTAGACAATAATGTTGTATCGTCTATTAGTGGGAGGCGATAGATCATCACTACGTTGAAACGAGCTACACACCTAGTTTGTTTATGTGTTGTCTTTCTTCTAATGATCTTGGTTTTACAACTGCCAATTTCTAACATGGTATCAAAGCAGTTCTACAAGCCATTGTCGAAAGCTAGGACTTGAAATTCTGAGGCCTCCCCTCACAAATCCAGGAGAAAAAGTGACTTTAAACCTCGCCCAAGGGAAGGCGCATTGATGAAGGAAAAATCAAGTGTTGAGGCTGAAGAAGACAAGTCTTATTGGAGGAAGAGTGATGCGAGAGCAAGAAGGATCTTGTTAGACTCAGTTAGGGATCATTTGGTTCCTCAAATCTCACAAAAGAAGACGACTACGAAGATGTTCAAAACCCTAATGGAATCGTGATTGTTAATGGCCAAGCTTGACTTGTATGGGCGACGACGTTCAAATGCCGTTCATTATACACCCTTAGTGGTCGGTGGTGGACCACCACAGTGTTAGTGGATGTTCAAAACCCTAATGGAATGATGATTGTTAATGGCCAAGCCTGACTTGTATGGGCGTCGACGTTCAAATTCCGTCCATTATACACCCTCAGTGGTCGGTGGTGGATCACCACAATGTTAGTGGGCGCCCACTAACACTGTGGTGGTCCACCACCGACCACTGAGGGTGTATAATGAACGGCATTTGAACGTCATCACCCATACAAGTCAGGCTTGGCCATTAACAATCATCATTCCATTAGGGTTTTGAACATCTTCCTAGTCGTCTTCTTTTGTGAGATTTGAGGAACCAAATGATAACTGACTGAGTCTAACAAGATCCTTCTTGCTCTCGCATCACTCTTCCTCCAATGAGACATGTCTTCTTCAGCCTCAACACTTGATTTTTCCTTCATCAATGCGCCTTCCCTTGGGCGAGGTTTACAAGTCACTTTTTCTCCTGGATTGGTGAGGGGAGGCCTCAGAATGTCAAGCCCTAGCTTTTGACAATGGCTTGTAGAACTACTTTGATACCATGTTAGAAATTGGCAGTTGTAAAACCAAGATCATTAGAAGAAAGACAGCACATAAACAAACTGGGTGTGTAGCTCGTTTCAACGTAGTGATGATCTATCACCTCCCAACCATAGACAATACAACATTATTGTCTACCTCGAGCTCAGACCTTTCAATAGAGAACGATGTACATTCAAATCGATGTTGACCAAGCCTAAATTCTACTCTCAGTGGCCTTTAAATGCCATTCGTCTTAAACCCTTATAGGTCGATTGTGCCACAATAGTGTCAGTGGCCAAGCCTAACTTCTATCCCCGACGGCCTTAAAATGCCTTCCTTATACACCCTCAGTGGTCGATGGTGGATCACCAAGGTGTTAGTGGACGCCCACTAACATTGTGGTGGCTCACCACCGACCACTAAGGGTGTATAATGAACGGCCTTTAAACGTCGTTGCCCATACAAGTCAGGCTTGGCCATTAAAAATCATGATTCCTTTAGGGTTTTGAACATCTCCCTAGTCATCTTCTTTTGCGAGATTTGAGGAACCATATGATCCCTGATTGAGTCTACGAAGATTCTTCTCGCTTTCGTATTACTCTTCCTCTAATGAGACTTGTCTTCTTCAGCCTCTGGTTCTGAAACCTTCTCATTGACAAGCTTTAAGAGATCATTTTCTTCCAAGATGAGAACTCTAGACTCCAAGAGATGAAGTTTTGGCTCCATCAATATGATCTTCAACCTTCATTCCAATAATCTTGCCTGCAGATTTGAACTAGAAACCCTAGTAGGAGCTAGGTCAAAAATGAAGTTTGGAATCTTGTGAAATTTAATCCAAAGGTTAATGTGCGGTATCAAGGCGAGTTGAGAGGAGATAAGATCGAGCCAAAACTATGGACCGAAATTGGGTCAAAAATGAAAGTTCTCAGAACTGGATTTTTCCTTCATCAATAGATGCGCCTTCCATTGGGCGATGTTCTCAAGTCACTTCTTCATCAATAGATGGGCCTTCATCATATGGTTCCTCTATTGGGCGATGTTCTCAAGTCACTTTTTCATCAATAGATGCGTCTTCCCTTGGGCGAAGTTTCCAAGTCACTTTATCTCCTGTATTGGTGAGGGGAGCCCTCATGATGTCAAGCCCTATCTTTCGACAATGGCTTCTAGAACTGCTTTGATACCATGTTAAAAATTGGTAATTGTAAAAACAAGATCACTAGAAGAAAGCCAGAGCACATAAACAAACTGGGTGTGGAGATCGTTTAACCACGGTGATGATCTATCACCTCCCAACCATAGACAATACAACACTATTGTCTCCCTCGAGCTTAGAGCTTTCAATAGAGAACGATGTACATCCAAATGGATGTTGACCGAGTCTAACTTCGACTCCCAATGGCCTTTAAATTCCATTCGTCATACACCCTTGTAGGTCGATTGTGGGCCACAATAGTTTCAGTGGCCAAGCCTGACTTCTATCCCCGACGGCCTTAAAATGCCTTCCATTATACACCCTCAGTGCTCAGTGGTGGACCACCAAGGTGTTAGTGGGCACCCACTAACACTGTGGTGGTCCACCACTGAGCACTGAGGGTGTATAGTGGAAGGCATTTTAAGGCCGTCGGGGATAGAAGTCAGGCTTGGCCACTGAAACTATTGTGACCCACAGTCAGGATGGCATTTGAACATCGTCGCCCATAAAAGTCAGGCTTGGCCATTAACAATCATCATTCCTTTAGGGTTTTGAACATCTTACTAGTCGTCTTCTTTTGCGATATTTGAGGAACCGGTTACCTTCCATTTGGACATGGGCGCCCACAGAGATCACTGTAAAAAGCTCATGAAGTGATTACATCAGTCGTTCAACACCTTGCACAGAAATTGGTGTGTTACCACCATGTTACCCTAGGGGGCAGAGGTATCCACATGCCAAGTGCTTTCACTTTTTGAGGTGACACCATGCAGGCAGGAGAGTTCTGAGAAGTTTCATTTTTGACCCAATTTCGGTCCATAGTGTTCGCTCAATCTTATCTCCTCTCAACTCGCCTTGGCCCACTAACACTGTGGTGGTCCACCACCGACCACTAAGGGTGTATAATGAACGGCATTTGAAGGTCGTCGCCCATACAACTCAGGCTTGGCCATTAACAATCATCATTCCATTAGGGTTTTGAACATCTTCGTAGTTGTCTTCTTTTGTGAGAGTTGAGGAACCATATGATCCCTGACTGAGTCTACCAAGATTCTTCTTGCTCTCGCATCACTCTTCCTCCAATGAGACTTTTCTTCTTCAGCCTCAACACTTGATTTTTCCTTCATCAATGCGCCTTCCCTTGGGCGAGGTTTCCAAGTCACTTTTTCTCCTGGATTGGTGAGGGTAGGCCTCAAAATGTCAAGCCCTAGCTTTCGACAATGGCTTGTAGAACTGCTTTGATACCATGTTAGAAATTGGCAGATGTAAAACCAAGATCATTAGAAGAAAGACATCACATAAACAAACTGGGTGTGTAGCTCGTTTCAACGTAGTGATGATCTATCACCTCCCAACCATAGACAATACAACATTATTGTCTACCTCGAGCTCATACCTTTCAATAGAGAACGATGTACATCCAAATCGACGTTGACCGAGCCTAAATTATACTCTCAGTGGCCTTCAAATGCCATTCGTCGTAAACCCTTATAGGTCGATTGTGCCACAATAGTGTCAGTGGCCAAGCCTGACTTCTATCCCCGACGACCTTAAAATGCCTTCCATTATACACCCTAAGTGGTCGACAGTGGATCACCAAGGTGTTAGTGGGCACCCACGAACATTGTGGTGGCTCACCACCGACCACTAAGGGTGTATAATGAACGTCGTTTCCCATACATGTCAGGCTTGGCCATTAAAAATCATCATTCCTTTAGGGTTTTGAACATCTCCCTAGTCGTCTTCTTTTGCGAGATTTGAGGGACCAAATCATCGTTGATTGAGTCTACCAAGATTCTTCTTTCTCTCGCATCACTCTTCCTCCAATGAGACTTGTCTTCTTTAGCGTTTGGTTTTGGAACCTTCTCATTGACAAGCTTAAAGAAATCAATTTCTTCCAAGATGATTACTCTAGACTTCCAAGAGATGAAGTTTGTGGCTCCATCAAGATGATCTTCAACCTTTATTCCGATCATCCTCCCTACAGATTTGAACTAGAAACCCTAGTGGGAGCTAGGTCAAAAATGAAGCTTGGAATCTTGTGAAACTGAAGCCAAAGGTTAATGTGCCTTATCAAGTCGAGTTGAGAGGAGATAAGATTGAGCCAAAACAATGCACCAAAATTGGGTCAAAAATGAAACTTTCAGAACTGGATTTTTCGATTATCAATAAATTCGCCTTCCCTTGGGCGTAGTTTTGAAGTCACTTTTTATCGTTTTTTGTGAGGGGAGGCCTCAGAATGTCAAGCCCTAGCTTTTGACAATGGCTTCTACAACTGCGTTGATAACATGTTAGAAATTGGTAGTTGTAAAACCAAGATCACTAGAAGAAAGACAGAGCACATAAACAAACTGGGTGTGGAGCTCGTTTAACCACGGTGATGATCTATGACCTCCCAACCATAGACAATACAACACTATTGTCTCCCCCGAGCTCAGACCTTTCAATAGAGAACAATGTAAATCCAAATGGATGTTGACAGAGCCTAAATTCTACTCCCAATGGCCTTTAAATTCCATTCGTCATACACCCTTGTAGGTCGATTGTGGGCCACAATAGTGTCAGTGGCCAAGCCTGACTTCTATCCCCGATGGCCTTAAAATTCCTTCCATTATACACCCTTAGTTGTCGGTGCTGGACCACCAAGGTGTTAGTGGGCGCCCACTAACACTGTGGTGGTCCACTAGCGACCACTAAGGGTGTATAATGAATGGCATTTGAACGTCGTCGCCCATACAAGTCAGGCTTGGCCATTAAGAATCATCATTACTTTAGGGTTTTGAACATCTTCCTAGTCGTCTTCTTTTGCGAGATTTGAGGAACCAAATGATCCCTGACTGAGTCTACCAAGATTCTTCTTGCTCTCGCATAACTCCTCTTCCAATGAGACTTGTCTTCTTCAGCGCCTGCTTTTGGAACCTTCTCATTGACAAGCTTTAAGAGATCATTTTCGTCCAAGATGAGAACTCTAGAATTCCAAGAGATGAAGTTTATCTGTCACTGATTTTCTACGATCTAGGAACTCACTTTCAGGCACTAATCGAGAACCTCTAATTTATTTTTTCATGCTTTTCCTTTTCTGACCAAACTACTTTTCACTCATGGTCTACTCTGAAATAATGCATGTAGCTGGTGATTGTGTCCTAATTTCTTCAAGATAAGAATAAAAATTCAAAATAGTGTCTCATCATTATGAATATTGGTTTCACTCTCTAATGACCTTTTAAAGTCTCTCTTTGTTGTTAATCACCTCTCACAAAGCGGGTTCTAAACCAACCATTGTCCTGGTATGTTAAAAACATATTTGACAGAACACTAATAGGGCTTGTTCTAAACATATCATTGTCTTGCTCTGTTAAAAACATATTTGACAGAACACTAATAGGGCTTGTTCTAAACATATCATTGTCTTGCTCTGTTAAAAACATATTTGACAGAACACTAATAGGGTCGATAACACCAACTACCCCCACTACCAGAATTCCTTCCACCAGCTTGCCTACTACTGCCTGAACCAGTTCTACTTGATCTATACGACGAAGACCATCCTCCGTAAGAAGCAGACCCTTCTGCTCTTCTGCTCTGTATGGGGCATATCCTCTTACCCCATTCCCTGGTTGTTGCCTGATCAACAAAGAGAAATAAATTTCAAGAAACAGTGTTTGTCTGTAAGACAAAGGAAAACATGAAATACATAAGTACTTACAATACATATCCAACACGCCCATCTGGAAGTATCATGGGTACCATCGTCATGCCTTCAGGTGTCGGGCCTCTTCCATAGGTGACAGGCTGAAATACCATATGAAAAAGCTTAGAAAAAAGGAGATTTGAGATTACATCTACCATAGATAACAGGCTGAAAAACCTTATGAGAAAGTTCACGTGGAAGGTTATAAAGATAATTATAAAATCTTGTAAAATACAACAAAAATAAATACCAAAATAATTATAAATCTCTTGCATGTGTAATCATGCAGAATCAGAACAAAATACTGCGTTTTACCTGAGTATAGCCCATGGAGCCAAAACCATACATGTTTGGATTGTAACCATACCCAGCTTGAGGCTGAAAATTTGAAAACAGAGGCCTCTGAAAAGAGGTAGGGTTTTCCATAGCTTGGGGCTTCTTATCACTCAAAGGTATTGCTAAAGATACCGACAGCTCCTGATCTAGAAATAAATAAAAAAGCTTACAGATCTTAACATATTTTACTAATCAAAAGTATGATGAACGAGGCATAATTTCAAGAAACAATTGTCCTCGCTGCGTTTTTTTTCTTTTTACCTTCAAGAGCATATTTCTCTGTTTTTTCAATAACTTTTATGGCATTTGAATGGTCAGCATAAGTAGGAGCCACGCAAGTTACATTTTTTTCACTCCTTGGGTGATTTCCATCATCCACATGTAAGCACTTTGTTTTAAAAGGTTTGGGGGAGTTGAAGATGGTTTCAAGTAAGGAGCACTACCTCATGTCCCAGGATCTTTCCTTGACTACTTAGTGGATACTCTCTCTGTTTTGATCAATCTATCTTTTTGTCACCTCATCTAAAATCTATATCTGCTAACTAAAATATAAAATATAAATATGATATCTGCTATATAAAATCTTTTAAAATATGATATTTGCCAGCTAAGTAGATTTGTTCCATGAAAGACTTCGTCCCCTCATCAAAAAATTTCCTTCTAAAGGTCCAAATATTCAAAATGATTAGTGTAAGGTAAGATTCTCCCTCATTAATTGCTAAATTCAAGATACTCATGACTCCAATAAGGCCTTTTCCCTTTAAATTTTATGGGAAACAATTGTCCCATGAGCTGTTTCAGAGTGCAACAGAGTGCCCTTAACCCTTGACATTCTAAATTACTCATAAAGTAAACATGATTCTTAGAAAATTAGAATAGTTGCAGTGCCTTCTTATTGAATTCTTGTATTTTTTAAATTCGTTATTAATTCAACATTTCATTCTCTACGTGCATATTCTTCCTCTTCATTATAAAAGTTCTTTTCGAGAATAAAACGGACAAAGTGTTGGAGACATTTACCATCATACACACTCTTCGGTCAAATTGGCCTAGTTAAACCACTATCCTAAGTTTAATTGACATCAGTGGAGCATTAATTACCATCATCC
>LPNX010566704.1:17401-32980 GCA_001517045.1 Pseudotsuga menziesii
GCAGTAAATGTGCAGTTATAGTCAAGGTTAGCCTTATCGAATATGATGTCTGTTAACTATTAAGATTCTGTGAATGTGGGTTGGAATTCATCTAAAGGAATAAATCACATTTGAACTATGTTCTGCAATTTGACAGGTTTTTGAGGATGCATACAAGTCTCCATTGACTATTATCATCCTTGATGATATTAAACGGTATTTTTTGCACTTTTTCTGAAGTACAATTTTATTAGTGATTTTATGCTTGTGCTTTTAGCTAATGTTGAATCCTTAAAAATGTGTTTTAGCTTCTGCACTTGTTATTCAGTTGTCTAGGAGCAGTAAAGTGATCTTCCCATTTATTCCTCGAGTTCTGAATCGATTGTCTACTGGGTTCCAGATTACTGGAGTTTGTGGTGATTAGGCCCCGGTTTTCAAACTTGATCTCACAGACATTGTTGGTGCTTCTTAAGAAAATCCCCCCAAGGTACTTAACTTCAAATATCTTGAACACCGTGACTAGGCTAATGGTTTTTCCTTTGCCCTTGAGAATAGGGCGTTCCAGAACATGAACAATGTTGCTAGTCATATGGTGGGGTTAGCTAAGTTATTTGAGATGTAGTTGGTGTTACCACTCCAAATGCATCTGCATTTTGAGTATGTTACCACACCATTTCGATAGGTTTCTCCAGAAAGCAGCAGGGAAGGTTATGAGTTTTTCTTGGTTACACATAGGGTGCTACTTAGCCCTCCACAGCCTGCAAAACACCACACAAGCCATCCTAGTACGGTTAACTCTTCTATGTGATCCAAATTTTTATGGCCATCTCTTTGAAATGAAGATGCTCTGTTGACTAGCAGAATCTGAGGAGGAACTACGCAACGCATGACTCGCTCCAATCTAGTATGTGGCTGCTTTTTCAAATATTGAGGTCAAGAAAAAGTTTGGATTTTTGGAAGCTGTAAGTGGAACAATGGATGCTCATCTCCGTTATTTTAAGCAGGGTTATGAGTTGTTGCGCCATATGGAACCATGCATTCAATAGGTATTAACATATGCACTACAGTCCAGAGAAAGGAGAAACTATGAGAGAGCAGCAATGGCAGAGAGGATGCAAGAATTTAAAAGGCAGAAAGTGCAATAGATCGTATGGATTGGATTGAGAAAATTACAAGAGTAATTGCTTCACTTCTGTGTTCTCAGTTGCCAGAGCAAAGACTACCTTGTAGTCCAATGCGCAGTGGGCATCAACGCACAGCCAGTGAGAGCAGCTCATTGGGCAGCTCTTCTGATTTTGATCACATAGTATCTGAAGACAATGCATCACAGGATTGTAGTCTCATAGGAAATATTGACCATTCGGGTAGAGATTTGCAAGGATTCAGGACACATGGAACTGGAGAGTCCCCTTGAGATTTTCAGGAAGGTTCCTAGAAATGATGTGTGTGCAGATTGTGGTTATCCTAAAAAAGACTGGGCCTCACTGAACCTGGTTGTTTTCCTTTGCATTGAATGTTCGAGGTTCACCACAACCTTGGTGTACACATATAAAAAATCAGGTCTTTAACCCTTGATGTTAAGGTTTGGGAGCCTTATGTTATCAACTTGTTCCAATCTCTTGGTAACACTTATGCCAACTCAGTGTGGGAGGAGTTTCTAGAATCTGGAAAGAATTCAAGAGAAGATGGTGCCTATGGCAGGCGAGTCACGCTGGAAGAAGAAATATATAATAGGCCTATTAGCAAATCTGATGATAGAGATAGTCTTTCCGCAAAGGAGAAGTTCATCCAGACAAGGTATGTTGTTAAATGTTTTGTACTGAAACCAAAGCCAGATCCTCAGACACCATGAATTGTTAGTCGAATATGGGATCCTATCCACCCATGAAAAGAAGAAAGCGACTGTAAATGTAGACACTGAGAGGGGGGGTGAATCAGTGTAAAGCAATTTTTACAACTTTTCTTGACCTGTCACACTTCACTACCAATTCATCATTTCATTAATCTACCAATCTCATAATCGTTTCATAAACTTCATCTTTCACATATCATAGCATTTAACTCATCAAGAACCATAACACAAAAGAACACAACATCATATAATTTGGTAATCTTTTTGTATTAGTTTTGGCTCGGCTACAACCGTTAGGCAAAATTAGCACCTACTGATACATAGAGCACCTACTCTGCATCCAGGACCCTGCCTGGTTTTCTTAGACCCTACTAAGAAGGGTTTGAGGTATCCTAACCTCAAAAGCAAGACAAGCCTACTTTTACATTAAGGCTTACTATCACATCAACTCATCAATCACTTGTCTCTTTAATTCGTTCTGCTGCTGGTCAATATTGCTGATCATTTGCTCAACAATCTCATCAATCCTGCTGCAACACACTTCTCAATCTTCGCTGTTCATCAAAACTTGCTGCCTTCATCATCATTCTGTCAGGTACATCACCATAATCATGAATACATCATGCTGCTATCAGCATCATCCAACAATCATCATATCAATCTGCTCTGCTGCTTGTCAATGTCAACAACAATTATGTTAGTCTGCATTCATTATCATAGCATGTCTCATATTCACCACCTCTGTCATGTCAGTCTGCTGTAGGTGTATTGTTTATGCACCATAAGAAATATGTTGTGTCAATACTGTCATTGTCTTCTTCACTTTGTCACTGATCATCATCAAGTTGATAGCTTTATCAACAAAGTCTGTCAAACATTAGTCTCCTTCATTTTGATCATTGCACTATTGTGTACTGTATTCATCATAAGATAAATATCATCACTTCTTTGGTGTTCACACCTGCTCACACCTCACTGTAAGTATGTATATAAGGTTCTATTCATCTGCTGCTGAATTCTTATAGAGATGTCTGCATTTAGGGTTTGCATCCTACAACCCTTCACTCGTTACAAAGACTGTAGCTGCCTCAATATACGTGTCACTATTTTTACTCACATACACTTTACTCATCACTGCTGCTCATCAGTACTGCTGTCAAGCTGATCAATCTAGTCATCAATCAGATATGCACCATCATCAAGTGTGCATCATCACCATAGGGTTTACATCATCTGTATACTATGCATAGTGTATGCAACAACATCATCATGGAGTGTCAATATGTCTGCACCAGAATATCTGGAGTATGTATCATTATCAAAGCATTGCCATGTATCATCATCATCATCATTTTATAGCATCACATACATACACCATTGTATACTGTGAATTATCTATTTATCACTGTATCACTGCATATTCACTATAGACATCATCATACAGTACATTGCCAAGGAGAACGCATAGGGTTCACTGTATAGATGCCACTAAACTGTATTGCAAAGTATGCCACTGTATAGTATTATCACGATCAGGCTTGACTGTGTATGTGTTAAGTAAACATCATCAACATTAACAAGTCTAGGGTGTTATCACAGTATATGCACTGTATGAATCACTATATACTTTACTGTATACTCCACTGTTCATACAAACTTATCGAGCTTAAGTATACACAAACATACCTTAGTCAATGCAAGTCAAATCTCTGTGTATATCTCTCTTCAGGCTGTGCATATCAAGGCTGTTAGTCTCAACACTTGGGCTGTGTTAGTCTACAGTAGAAGACTTTAAACAAAACCAACCTTGAATTGAAGATGATCTTAACCACTGTAGAACAATTCAAGATTGTATGATCTCATATTCAGGACTACTGCAAATTCGGATCTGAGTATGCACTAAAGAACTCAGACTTGGACATGGCTGAGAAAATTCCACACACATCAACCTCAAACATCTTACAAAAATTCGGGTCTGGTGCTGGTTGAAACACACAGAGTGCTGCCATTTGAGGTCTTCACAGTCAACTGCTCCTCCTAGGGCAGGGAGCTCTCCACATCAGTCACCGAGCTTCCTTTCTTCTCATAGTTGGATGCATTTATCCCCAAACCAAAGACTTATCATTAAACTTTGATCATCACTTCACACTGTTCAAACATTAAGGGATTTCTAATGTCTGCTCACGTCTATCAATAGAAACTTGGACTGCTTGCTCCTTCATGAAATTCTTGACTGTGGTAACCCTAGAAGAACCGAGATAAAAGGATATTCTGCTGCTGCCAAAAGGTGAAATTCGGGCTGTTTGATTGACCCAACAAACTCGGATCAATGTGTTATGCTAGTGACTACTCCATCCAACTTCGGGACTGCTGCTACAACAATTCGGATCCTTGATTGGTAAAACCCTTTGACTGCTGCCTTATTAGGGCTGTGAGAAACTCGGGACTGAGCTGGTAAAAACCCAAAAATTTGGGACTGTTCAAGCATGGCATAGTTCATGAGTTAGGGCATACTTCAATGCTGCTGCTGCAAAAATTCAGAAGGCTGGTACATCAAATCTTGTGCTATGGACGAGCCCTAAACAAGGGAAAAACATAAAAAAACCAGAGCCAAAAATGTTATCTGCTGCAACCACCGAATTCTGATCACTGAGAAAACAGTAAAACATTATTGAGGCAGCCCTAAATCCATCTGAGAATCCTCAGTCATATCTCCACCGAATATCTCGGCGTAAACTTCAGAATCGGGGAGCATTAACAGCCAACATTGTTGACAGCCGAGCCATTAATTTCGGCTCATAGATCCTCACGGTAGCCACTCGGGGCAAGCGTTGCAGTTAAGCCATGGAGTATTGGAGTGCCTGATTGTCATTTTCTAATGGTGACGGCCAGCTAGGAGGAGAATCGTGCAAAGATCCGTGACCCTTGACAGCCGAGTGTATGTGTGGATGACAGTCATGATTTCGGGAGTCAGTGGAACGGTTCACAGATCAAATGTTTTTGCCACGTTTTGGGATCATTTATCCTCTGCATAGCCCACGTTCCGTCTCAATCAAGCAGCCGAATCATGGGTGCTTTTGGAGCGCCTGAGTGTTGGTGTTTTCGTTGCTCGGATTTCACGACTCGGTGTTTTCATTCTTATGATCCACGTAGCAACATTTGTCCTGTCAACGGTGCAGTCGAAGTTCCATTTGAGAAGTCTTTCTATTTTTATGGGCATATATTTCTTTTACCAACATGGAGCGAGAAACAAAAGTATAAGTTAGGATAGGAGAGTGCTTTAATAAAGTAATAGTTAGGTAAAGGTTGATGGACAAAATAGTGGATCTATCACCTTTAGTTTCTTTTATTTTACTCTTTATTATTTTTGTTCTTTATTTGAAAAGGCTTTTTGGCCTATAAAGAGCATAGTCTCTTTCATTTAGAGGATGGAAAGTTTTTGGGCTGGGAGGATTTTTTTCCCAGAGTTAATAAAGAAATTCATTGTGGAGTTTTTGGACATGTTGGGTTTTTCAGTGGTAATCTTGTGTTTTCATAAGTTGTAGACTAAGCTGGCATAGAAGGCTAACAATCTAGCACGTTGGGCAAGCATTTGCAGCTGCCAAATTGCTTGTCGCCGTTATGTTCTTGGAGGTCTCGGAGTAATGGAAAGTAATTAGTTATACTACCATTCTCCTGGCCTCTGATTATGGAGCGGACCAGCCTGATCTCCCTTCTGCAAAACGCAAAGCCTTTTTGAGTCCCCTTCTGACTCCATTCGCCCTTCTGATACTGGCACTGGCCTTCCCCTCGAGGACTGATCCTCCCTTCCCTTCCTACCCATCAATCCAACTTATTTTCCTTTCTGCTACCCGAGTTTCTCTAAGGCAGCCTCTTCAGATCACCCTGCCCTCAGCTGCACCTGCCTTAGAGATCCGAACTTAGGGAAACCCCCCTAGAGCTGGAGAAGAGCCAGCCTGAAGCGAGGAGAGAGAAGGTGTGGTGGCATTGGCCTCTCTCAAGAGAGGTTTTCGCCGGGCCGGCGCGCCTGCGGCTTGGGCTTTCGGCATCCGCGTGCCAGTTTTGGGCGACAACATTTTGGCGCCGTTGCCGGGGACAAAGTCCAGTTCTCGGATTTTGAAGACTATGCTTCATTGACATCTGTGGGAGATTACGTTGCAGATTATTCCTCTCACATGGTGACTCCATGAAGGGACAGAGCCCTTGTCCTTTTACAGTTTGAAGATCCGATTGGGTGTATAGGTGAGCACACTCATCAGAAGGCTTTCAAGCTCACCTTGGCGACTCCACAAGTTTGGCATGAGGTATGATTTAACGCATCTTTTCAAATTAAGTACCGCATTGTTTGATTTATGGAAGAACCATGGGATATGTGGCACGAGGCTTACGACCCACTTGACTTCTCGAAAGTCCATGGATTTCCTAGTGAGTGCTACGACCCTGAGATACATGATATTCTTCCCGAATTTCATGGAAATGATGGTGTTTCAGCCACCCATCATATTGCCTCTTTCTGCAAACTGATGGCTGATGTTAATGTTCATCATGAGGATGAAATTATGATCGTTTTTTCCATAACTTTGGTAAATAATGCAATGACCTGGTTCTGTGGTTTGTTGGATAAATCCATAGATTCAGTGCCAAAATTTTTCGAGAGATTTCTCCTCCGCTGGCACGATGGAACAGTAGATGAGATTGAGCAGCTTGCTAAAATATATGATGCTCTCATCCCTAGGGTCCATCACGAACTTGAGAAAGAGATTCATGAAGAACAAACCATGGAAAATCTGGTTGATGAAGCAATACAAGAACCCTTTGTCGAAGACATTATTGAAGAGATCCCGGATATGGCTGAAATAGAAGATGTGAAGCTTCCCCAAGTTCATATAAGGTTTCATGATGAAGAGCTGGAGCTGCCCCAAGTTCCTAAACAACTTGACGCGAAAGATGTGGACTTGTCTCAAGTTCATCGTATTGAAGGTAATGATGTTGTTTCTGCAGATCAGCTTGAACAGTTTGACAATGAATATCAACCAGTGGATAGAGTCTTCTTGTGCACGGTTTGATTCTTCCTGGTATAACTTCTTTTTGCCTAACAATCTGATGGAACAGTTCAGCTTCATTCATGAGCAGATTGCAAGGCATAGTTGACTTATGATGAATATATTTTTGTTTCTTTCACTGACCAAGCTCAAAAAAAGGAGATCTGGCATAGTAAGGATGCTGGAATGGCTCCATTGGATGTATGCATATCCTTAACAGTTTCTAGATTCATGTGAAGTTAGGTGGGTAGGAAGAAATAAACTCTTGCATGAGCATTTAAACTTTCAGCATGCTCTTATTTGTTTTGTAATAAAATGCGGGATGTGAATGAAGCCATCCCATCACACTTTTCTTTCAAGTTGGTTTTGCGAACACTCAGAGAGTCTGAGGTTCTAATGCGCTCTCTCCAAAAGCACACGTCCGCCATGGAGCCAGATGTTACCCCTCCAAATGCATCTGCATTTTGAGTATGTTACCACCCCATTTCGACAGGTTTCTCCAGAAAGCAGTAGGGAAGGTTATGTGTTTTTCTTGGTTACACATAGGGTGCTTCTTAGGCCTCCACAGCCTGTAAAACACCACACAAGCCATCCCAGTACTGTTAACTCTTCTATGTGATCCAAATTTTTATGGCCATCTCTTTGAAATGAAGATGCTCTGTTGACTAGCAGAATCTAAGGAGGAACTACGCAACGCATTACTCGCTCCAATCTAGTATGTGGCTGCTTTTTCAAATATTGAGGTCAAGAAAAGGTTTGGATTTTTGGAAGCTGTAAGTGGAACAATGGATGCTCATCTCCATTATTTTAAGCAGGGTTATGAGTTGCCGCGCCAGATGGAACCATGCATTCAACAGGTATTAACATATGCACTACAGTCCAGAGAAAGGAGAAACTATGAGAGAGCAGCACTGGCAGAGAGGATGGAAGAATTTAAAAGGCAGAAAGTGCAATAGATCATACGGATTGGATTGAGAAAATTACAAGAGTAATTGCTTCACTTCTGTGTTCTCAGTTGCCAGAGCAAAGACTACCTTGTAGTGCAATGCGCAGTGGGCATCAACGCACAGCTAGTGAGAGCAGCTCATTGGGCAGCTCTTCTGATTTTGATCACACAGTATCTGAAGACAATGCATCATAGGATTGTAGTCTCATAGGAAATCTTGACCATTCGGGTAGAGATTTGCAAGGATTCAGGACACATGGAACTGGAGAGTCCCCTTGAGCTTTTCAGGAAAGTTCCTAGAAATGATGTGTGTGCAGATTGTGGTTCTCCTGAAACAGACTGGGCCTCACTAAACCTGGTTGTTTTCCTTTGCATTGAATGTTTAGGGTTCACCACAACCTTGGTGTACACATATAAAAAATCAGGTCTTTAACCCTTGATGTTAAGGTTTGGGAGCCTTATGTTATCAACTTGTTCCAATCTCTTGGTAACACTTATGCCAACTTAGTATGGGAGGAGTTTCTAGAATCTGGAAAGAATTCAAGAGAAGATGGTGCCTGTGGCAGGCGAGTCACATTGGAAGAAGAAATATATAATAGGCCTATTAGCAAATCTGATGATAGAGATAGTCTTTCCGCAAAGGAGAAGTTCATCCAGACAAGGTATGTTGTTAAACGTTTTGTACTGAAACCAAAGCCAGATCCTCAAACACCATCAATTGTTCGTCGAATATGGGATCCTGTCCACTCGTGAAAACAAGAAAGCGACTGTAAAGCGAGCTAAAGAGCATGCCGGAAATGTCCTACAAAATAGGATTCGGAATGTCGATTTTTCAAAACCCCAACGTGAGTACCTACAGTAATAGAGAAGCATCACGCATATTGTATGGTCCAGGATAGAATGATTTCCTGAGCCAAAACAAACAATGTGGAGTTTACAGGCAGTGAGTATAAATCCAAGTAGAAGCTTCAACTTACCTACATGGACAGAGGTGTTAAAACAATCCACAGTTAGATTGTAAAAAGGAAACGTTTGTCACAGAGCTAAATGGTGGAGTGAATCTATGTGAGCAGAGTCTATTCTCTATTTGGGCCCGCATGTCATGGCATTAGTGCACTTAGAGTTATCTTCTTGTTCTTGCAGCGAAAAATTGTGGAAATCGGATTGCTTGGTCATTGACAGCTGATTTCAGGGACGGACTTGAAATCTCTTTCCGGTTTAGCAGTTCAATGCCGTCATTTATTTGTACACTGGCACTTCTTCTTGGCAGCTACTCGACGTAAACTTCAGAATCGGGGAGCATTAACAACCAACATTGTTGACAGCCGAGCCATTAATTTCGGCTTCATAGATCCTCACGGCAGCCACTCGGGGCAAGCGTTACAGTTAAGCCATGGAGTATTGGAGTGCCTGATTGTCATTTTCTGATGGTGACGGCCAGCTAGGAGGAGAATTGTGCAGAGATCCATGACCCTTGACAGCCGAGTGTATGTGTGGATGACAGTCATGATTTCGGGAGTCAGTGGAACGGTTCACAGATCAAATGTTTTTGCCACGTTTTGGGATCATTTATCCTCAGCATAGCCCACGTTCCGTCTCAATCAAGCAGCCGAATCGTGGGTGCTTTTGGAGCGCGTGAGTGTTGGTGTTTTCATTGCTCGTATTTCATGAATCGGTGTTTCATTCTTATGATCCACGTAGCAACATTTGGCCTGTCAACGGTGCAGTCGAAGTTCCATTTGAGAAGTCTTTCTATTTTTATGGGCATATATTTCTTTTACCAACATGGAGCGAGAAACAAAAGTATAAGTTAGGATAGGAGAGTGCTTTAATAAAGTGATAGTTAGGTAAATGTTGATGGACAAAATAGTGGATCTATCACCTTTATTTTATTTTATTTTACTCTTTATTATTTTTGTTCTTTATTTGAAAAGGCTTTTTTGCCTATAAAGAGCATAGTCTCTTTCATTTAGAGGATGGAAAGTTTTTGGGCTAGGAGGATTTTTTCCCCAGAGTTAATAAAGAAATTCATTGTGGAGTTTTTGGACATGTTGGGTTTTTCAGTGGTAATATTGTGTTTTCATATGTTGTAGACTAAGCCGGCATAGAAGGCTAACAATCTAGCACGTTGGGAAAGCATTTGCAGCTGCCAAATTGCTTGTCGTCGTTATGTTCTTGGAGGTCTGGGAGTAATGGAAAGTAATTAGTTATACTACCATTCTCCTGGCCTCTGATTATGGAGCGGACCAGCCTGATCTCCCTTCTACAAAACGCAAAGCCTTTCTGAGTCCCCTTCTGACTCCATTCACCCTTCTGATACTGGCACTGGCCTTCCCCTCAAGGATTGGTCCTCCCTTCCCTTCCTACCCATCAATCCGACTTATTTTCCTTTCTGCTACCCGAGTTTCTCTAAGGCATCCTCTTCAGATCACCCTGCCCTCAACTGCACCTGCCTTAGAGATCCGAACTTAGGGAAACCCCCCTAGAGCTGGAGAAGAGCCAGCCTGAAGTGAGGAGAGAGAAGGTGTGGTGACATTGGCCTCTCTCTCAAGAGGTTGTCTCTGGGCCGGCGCGCCCGCGGCTTGGGCTTTCGGCATCCTCGTCTTGGGCTTTTAAGACAAAAAGTTTACCTCTTGTCTGGATAAAATGTTGAACCCTCCCACAACCTAATACATGTAGTTGGAATCTATTCATGTAAGAAGCTCGGGGACCATGGTCTAATGTTGTATAAACTTGTCATATGTTGTCAAGTCCTTAGGTGATTGTATATACTCTAGTCAATTAATTATTACACATTCAAGGAAGCAAACCCATTCATAGGTATTAGGCAGACAATAGTTACTAGGCAGATTTCCAATCTTAATGCAGTTTTGAGTCATTGGACATGTGCTCTATTCCCTTCCATTTTGGGTTCTACCCATTGATTTCTATTACAATGTTGCAATGGAGACCTAAGGGATCCCCCATCAACATGGAGGTTAACTAAAGAACCCATCTCTTCTTTTCTCTCTCTGCACTGCCTCAACATTCATTGTGAAAGTGACTCTTAGGTCTGAAGTTAAGATGGATCTACGTTGGTGTGCTTACAGGCACACACGTCATATGCCTTCTAATAAAGATTGCTTTAAATTCCTCTTCTTTCAATATGTGATATGTCAAAAGCTCTTATTAATGATCTTCATTAATTTGGAATATTATATCTAAAAGAGGTAGCAATTCCTAATGGATATAATGCATCGCCTCAAGATTGGAAATCACCAGAAGCATTGAACCTTCAAGGAGAAAATGTAGAGGACATAATTAAATTGTCTAAAAATAAAGATACAGGTGAGTATACAACCAAACTGGGATCCTCATCAAGGGTGGAGTAATTGCATTCAAAAGAAATAGTTTGGTGATGTAAAATTGTTAGGAATTTGGAAAGTCCTCCCAAATCAAGGCTATTTATTTGGCTTGGATGGGACAATGGAAAAAAAAAGGAATTTGAATGGCCTCGGCCCCCGGACCCCTGGCAGGTGCATCTTGTGTAAATGTAGTGAGGAAACAATTGATCATGTATTGGTCTATTGTCCTTTATCTAAGGTTGTCTGCAAGGAATTATTACAATTATTTATGGAACAAACAAATGGGATCAGTCAAATTTGGTTCATTGTTTTTCTCTAATGACTATCTGATAAATCTGAAAAAATAGTTCAAGGTTTTGCCTTGCTTTGTGGCTTTCGAAAAATAGTATGATTTTTCAAGGAACGGAACTAAATACAGCCCAGGCAACCCATAAAATCCGGGCCTCCTTTAAAGGCAGTTGAAAGCCTTTAAGAGAAAAATCTCAGAGAATTCTAGAGAAACCAAATCTAGCATTGATCATGAAAAAGCTTTGGGCTTCTACAATAAAGCTTGTCAAGGACATACAGGATTGTGCGTGGCAGGGTCCATTCTTCTTGATGTATATTTTGATTTCACTTGAAATATCGAATATAGAGATTTAATTCTTGGGGGAAAAAGAGTTGAGAAAGATTTTTTGTTAATCAACATTAAATTTATTATCAATTTATTAATCCTTTTGTATTAAATATTATATTCAACCAAATTAGATGGACAAATGGGACAACGTTACAATCTCTTCAATGTTGCGCAGTAATGCACCTAGCTTCTCTTAGTAAAAAAATTTACGGCAAACTTAGGATGGGACCAAGTTTCCTGGATTCCTAATAGTCCAGAGATTTGGAAATGTGAGGGTATGTCTCCAAATTATATCAGCGGCACCAGCATACAGAGGACGAATGAACATCCCCACTTCCATCTTCATTAATACCTAAATAAAAATAGACCCTTAGCAAGCTACTAGCCCCAATTTAACCAAACCATCCCAATAATTAAGCTAAAAACCAAATCTAACTCAAGCCTATAACCCTACCAATTAACAAGATCAAAACAAAAAGTCCTCACACATAAACCGACAAAAATAACAGAAGCTTGAAAAAATATTTCAACAAAAAAGGACAAAATTTGAGCAAGAGGAAAATGAGATCTATCATCCAGAGGGGTCCTGCTTTGGCCTATAAATCAATGCAAGTCGTCATGCAGAATAGGTGGCAGGGTTTCACCTAGATCCTAATATTGTAGCGTGGTTCAGAAAAAACACATTATAGATATTAGAATGCGAGTGTAATCCTGTAGCCTTTCTATATTTTGTTGTGCTCAGTCAATCCAAGACAATCAATTCCAGGGAGGATAGGTAAATCCCATGGCCAATAAGAGACCATTGGCTAGTAGAGAATGGAAGGGGATACTGTGCATCTTGCCGAAGACACCAGTTTGGTCTTTTGATATAGTATCCACATCCATATGTAAGAGGTTTCAAGTTCTAACTAAAAAGACATTGAAAAATAAGTTATTGCAGGGCAAAATACCCAATGTATAGGATTCTCATAAGTCACTATGCATGCAGAAATGATCCACATGCAAGATATTCATTCTTCACTCCAATCCTTGACAATTTTCATCATTAATTTTCCAAAAGTAAAAAAACCACAGTAAGCAAAAATAAAATGAGCTGCTTGTTTACCATACTGGAGAATAACATATATCGAGCTCACCTCACCATCAAGGCTATATTTTGCACAATGAATAGCATGACGCAATGCTCTACCAATATTTTCCTTTGTCCTTGACAGCATCTCAATTTGACATAATCATTTGACATAGTTCTGAATTTTACTTCTTTTGCAACATCATACCTGTAACATAAGCCAAAATGATAAGAACAACAAAGGAAGGACAATATGAACATTAATAAGTGGGCATCTAAATATAACAACAAAAGGCAGAAAGCTGTAATTTGAAATGCAACTGAATTAATATAAGACTTACACTTGTCTAAGCTTTTTTACTTTTTCTAAATGCAACTCTGTAGATAGTGACACACCATCCAATTTCATTGCTGCAGTACCGTTTATCTTCACCTTAAATTTTGATGAACCTGACACCTTTTCTGATGAAGGTTCAATGCCTGATTTTATAGGGGAAACTTGCTCATGCTTGCAAACAGACAACTGCTTAACTAATTGCCCTTGGTTAAACTTCTCTGAGCCAGACTTCCCATGATCTTTCTTAAGGCCTCTGCTATTTTTCTTTGCTGGGGTCACACACGATTTCTTCACCCTAGTGCCCTTTGACTTGTATTCATATTGCTCAGCCTCACACTTTTGTGCAACATAAGCCTTGATAGGAGGTGTGCTGATTGAATTGACTTGCCTTCAAGATAAATTTGAAACATCTTGCTTCTTTGGAGAAGGCAGCACTGGTGCAGTCACGCTCTGTAGCTTTTGTTCTTCCATTTTTGGATCAGTCAATGATTCAGTAGACATTTTGGCATGTGCACTCCTCTCATCCTTATCTCCATTCTACCATTTATTGATATGCTTAGAGGACATTGAATCTTCAAACCATGGATCCATCTGCTTCTCCTCTACCCATTTAGTAGGTTCTGAAGAAAACCTTATAAAGGATTGATATCAATTTGAAGACACCACAGGTTTCTTACTACATCATGTTTTTGTTGCTTCTTTTTGGATTAATGTGTCTACTTTGACAAATTCCTCATTTCCCTTAACTGACTTCTTGTCATTATCAAAGCATTTAGTATAAGAAATTCCATCTACAGAAATCTTGTATGCATCATCCTGTCCAATCACACCAGTTGCCGCTGGCTCCACTAAAGGAGTTGCAGCCTCTGCAACACATGTAGACATAGCTCTCCTGACAAAGCATAGGGACTTGAATGAGAAAAGAACAAATAATATCATATTTCTTGGGATGAACTTGGATGAAGAAGACATACAACAAGGTTTTTAGAGATGTTTGCAAGGAATCCTATACTTTGGAGCAGTTCAAAACTGAATACTGTAAGATCTCTTGACGAGTCAATTACCCCAAGGCAAACAATGTTGGGTAGACCCTGTGACCTGACAAGTAGTCCACATCAAAGAAAAGCTTTAAAATCTCTTTGGATATCAGAAAATCAACAAACAAAGGCTTTCGAAAAAACTGAAGGACCACTGAAGAAAGACATAGGGCCATTTTCTGCTGCTAGAAATGGAGAACGTCATTAGTTTCATTATAATAAAAAATAATTGGAGGCTGCCTTGATGGTTATATGGATGGCTTATTTCTTGACAAAAATGAAACAAATATATTTCTATAGCAAGCAAAAAGTAACTCACTTTTACTTGTTGTAATGTCGTTGAGCAGGTTGTGAAGTAGATCATGAGAATGGATGCAGCAGAACCTTTCAATACTCCAGTGGATCCAGTGTCTCTCAGAATCCCAATGTCTCTCGGAATCCCAGTAAGAGCAAGATATCATTATTTTCAGTTGCAGTGGACAAGATTGTTGGATTCTTAAGATGACTTAGTTGGCCTGGAAAAAATCTGGTCAAGTTGCAAAAGAACCCAGAAACGTTGGTTGTAACAAAGTAACTGGCGATATGTCATACCTAGGTGTCTCTTCTAGAGAACTAGCATACATCATGGCTATTTACCCAAGATACACAATGATTATTGATTTTTACATTCTTTATCTGTGTTACATCTTAATCCAGGTTTAATTATTTATGTTTGATAACATGATGCCTTTTATTTCTATGATAAGTTTGTTGTCTTGAAAAACATGTCTTTCCTTGCATATATCATCGAAGCTCTGTATCTGTTGTCTCTGCTATTTTTGTTTTAATATATATTGAAATGTATCCCAAGAACATCCCTGAACTATATACTTTCAGATTAGCAAGACTCTTATCTTTTTAGGTTATAGTCAAGATTGCATGGTGATAAATTCACACACACACACATAGGTTATGCATTAATGGGTTAATAATACTTGAAAAAATGTGCTAGGTATGTGATAATTATTGTAATCTGATATAAATGTGTAGAGCATTCTGGTTCAGTGAAATGAACTTTAGTCCAAGGGCAGCTTCTTCCGTAAACAGTAAGGAATATTTTGAAGGAGCAAAACAATAAGATAATTTCCAAGATACAGCTCTGAAGTCTAAACTCTTGTATATAAGAGAGTACCTTAATTGGTAAACCCTAACATAAGCCTGTTTATTAACAATCCTGGATAGCATTATTGATTCAGACAATGATGTATTTATGAATAATAAATTATGTATGAATGTTGCTTACTTTTTCAGTCACCAAAAATTTCACTTATTTGTGATAAAAAAACTTTTTGTTATTCTTAATGATTAAGACCATGTG
>LPNX010566751.1:847-73694 GCA_001517045.1 Pseudotsuga menziesii
CTTCTCAGAAATCTCATGCAGTTAGTTGACCATATATATACAAGTATTATACTAGTAAATACACTTATAAATAAGAGCATTACATGCAAAGCAGCAAGGTAACCCTTTGATCACATGAATCTGATAAAGGCCCGTGAGAAGTCACGATAATACTTTCATTGAATGTAGAAACTCTACTAGTGACTAGACGAAGAGCATCACCTAATTAACATTTGCTAAACAACACACACGAAGAGCTAGCTTACTCCCGAGCTAGCTTACTCCCGATCGGCGATGTGTGATCGTACGAATTGATACCGTGGACTGGACTCTCGCTGAAATGATGGGAAATGGCTGCCAGAAATAGTTGCCGGAACCAGATGTCGGCATACATGGAATGGATGGGCATAAGAATACCATGGAGTATCATAGGTAGTACAGAGTCGTCTTAAAGACGAATCTGTCCAGTAAATAGCGCTCGCCTTACCTGCTCCTTCAACCACGCGTTCCCATTTAAAGCCCGGGCTAATCCTACATCCGTATCTCCAGCGCATTTTTCGTGAATTCCCACTTGTCATTTCATGCAGGATCAAGCGATGAGCCATTTCGGTCTTGCTACCGTCCATATGACCAGCCTTCCTAGGGTAGAAAGACCCCTTGTGCGGTGTGATTAACTTGGAGAGCGCTTGGATTAAGGAAAATTTCCTCATTGGCGGCCCCATCTACTTATGAGTTCATCTCTCGAAGGATATGGTAGAACTTGAGGCTTCGAAAGGAACGAGAGAGGATTTTGATCCGCTGTAAAATTCTATGTATTTTCAGGTTTGATATTTGACTAGTTTCATTCATAGCTTGGACTATTGTCCTGAAGTCGCTAAATACCAAGGCTCCTGTTACATTAAGTTGCTTCAATCCTTGTAACAATCCATATGTGATATTGTTTTGTCAATTCCTATGCTCCAAGAGTAAGTGATTTCCTGATTATCTTTGGAGTTGTAGATTACCGCCCCCCCTCATGCCGCCCCTCGATTCCTCTTTGAAGCTCCATCAAAGACTAATTGGTATATTTTCTGTTCCTTCCTCCAATTGTCGAATTGAGACTGATCCAACCTTAACTCCCAGACTTTGTGCTGTTGGACTGTAGGGGATAAGTTATCTGTGGAATAATTAAATGATTTTAACCAATATGATTCTTCTGGATGTAAAGGGGTCTTGTTTTTAGGCAACGATAAAACCCAAAGACAATCACCCATAAAAGCTTGAACGTTGGAGGCTACTTGCGGTGGTATCTAAGCAAATCCTTTGAATATGTGTTTATTTTGTTCCAACCATATTTTCCAAACTATAATTTTGGAAGAGTCAACCAACAAAACTTAAGACTAGGCTTTTGCAGGAAAGAGCCCGGGAAGATCTGGTCCTAGGAGTTGATAAGAGAAGGGATAGATTCTAGGAGATCTATTATACCAAACCAAGGGGTTGTCAACTAGTCCTAAACGTCAACATCAAAAGGGAATTTCAAGAACAAATGTGCTACATATTCTTTACTTTCTTGGCAAAGAAGACATTGAAAAGGGTCGACAAAGCCCCGTTTTTCTAGGTTGTCTCCTGTGAGGATACTTCCATGAGCCAGAGTCCAAACAAACATATCCACCTTTGGGAGGCTTCTATAGTTCCAAATTCGGTTCCATACAAGAAGGTTTTCAAGGAAATTTGGGATAGTAGAGTAGAATTTATAGCCTTGAACCGCAGTGTATAAGCTTGACTTAACGCCCCATCCCCTTTTATCTTTTGATGTTCTTGATAAAGGCGCTAAACCTAGAAAAAGAGATATAAACTATGCTTTTTCCTCTATCAAGTTTCAACTGGGGAGGACAATCTGAAATATTCCAGTTTTCCCAAGTGTAAGGATGTTTAGTATTCCATCTTGAGATAGCCCATAAAGAGACGAGACCATGGGCTTCCATCCAGGTTCTTAAGTGTTGGATCTTGGGGGCTATAATTAGGAGGGGTTTCCCATGATGGAGTCCTTCCAGATGTTAATTTTCTTCCCATTTCTTGGGAACCAAGTTAATTCTATTCTAAATTGAGGGAGCACTTTTTGACATAAAGAGAAGATAGGAGAACCTTTCCTGACACTAGGATCTTTGTCCAAACAACGCATTTGAGTACCCAAAAACTACTTTCTTCTGACAGCTTGACTGCTCCAGGAGTTCTTATCGGTAATTATGTTCCAAAGAAGTTTGGCCCCCAAGGCTAAATCTTGATATTCCAGGTCCCGAATCTGCAATACCCCCTCTTGGATGGGCTTTTTTATCTTTTTGCAGCTAACCAGAGAAAACAATTTCACCCTACTACTTTTCCCCCCTTGCCGGAGGAAATTACGGAGTAGAATTCCAAATAAAGATAGGATTTTAGAGGTATTTAACAGGATGGAGAAAATGTAAATAGGGAGACTACTCGGAACTAATTTAATTAATGTCACTTTCCCAACCAAGTTGAGCCAGACAGCTCCCCAAGCGAGGATTTTATTTTTTATTTTTTCCACCAACGAGCTCCAGACATCTAGTTTGGGGAGTCTCTAAATATTGGGACGTCTAGATACTTGAAGGAATCCCATTGAGTGGTTCCCTCAATCCCAAGGATTTGAGAAATTTCAACCATCTCTCTCGAGTTGATATTCCAGCTGTAGATCTGACTTTTCCTATGATTTAGACAACTACGTGAGACTATGTAGAAAGAGACGAGCTTTGCTTTAAACCACATGGCCACATTAGGGATGTATCCTCCTAGAAGAATGGTGTCATCAACAAACTAAGCATGATTTATGTCTTTGACTCTAAGGCCCATTCGTATACCAAAGAGATCTTGAACTAGCCTTGCACGTTCTAGCTGAAAGTTGACGAATGTTGCTTGGAGCGCATAAAGTAGAGGGGAGAGGGGAAAACCCTGGCACAACCCTATAATGGCTTTGAAAAATCCAGCCGCTCTTCCGTTAATAATGGGAGAAATCTACTGATCACTAATGCAGGCTTTAAACCATCGAATGAAGGCAGGATCAAAACCGAACCTCCTCATGACTTGGAAAAGAAAGGCATGCCTTACTCTATCAAAAGCATTAGCTAAATCAATTTTTACCACCATACCTTGTTCCCAATTTCGAATGCTTGAGTGGATTGCCTCCTAAACCATGATGATGTTATCCCAAATTTTCCTTCCTTTAATGAATTCGCCTTGGTTTTCTGGGATGATTTTGGTAAGAATGGATTTTAGACGGTTGGCCATTATTTTGGTGATGATTTTGTAATCGATGTTGCATAGAGAGATAGGTTGGAATATGTCAAAAGTAGCAGCTTCTTTTTCCTTTGGGATAAGAGCTAGGAAGGAAGAATTGGTACTTCCTCCTATCTTCTCACAGTTTTGGGCCTTCATCACCATTTTATAGAGGTCTTTGTAAATGATGTCCCAACAAACTTTGATAAACCTTGCACTGAAACCACCGATGCTGGAGCTTTGTCCTCCTCCATATCTTCCACCACAGCCTTTAGTTCTTCTAACGTTATGGACTTGTTAAGTTTCGAGCTATCATTTCTTTGCAGCATATGAGGGACTAGATCCAGAGAGACATGAGTTTCTTGGGGTTGATTTGCGCAATCCTTAGTGTAAGTAGAGCTAAAGTGCCTTGTTGCCTCCTCTTTTATTTTGTTGACCTCCTTGATCAACTGTCCTTGAACCTGGATCTCTTGGATTGCTTTGAATTGCTTTCTAGATTCAGCTTGTTTGTGAAAATAAGTTGTGTTTCGATCTCCCGCTTGAAGCCATAAGCTTCACGATTTTTTCCTCCAATATTCTTCTTCTTGCCGACAAGATGCGTGCAAGGATTGATGTAAGGTTACTTCTTTGACAAGCATCTCCTTGGTAATAGGGGCATTTTCCAAGATCTGTTGATGATCTTCCAACTAAATTTGGGCATCCACTCTTTGTTGAGTTGGGGTAACTATGGATTTGGCCTAATGTTTGAGGGCCTTTTTTACTTTGCGGAGCTTTTCTTCCCATATGTAAAATGCAGAGCCGGTGACCGGAGCTATCCAAGAATTGTTGTCTACTTCCAGGAAATCCTTTTGGGAGGTCCATAGAGGACTAAACCAAAAGGGTATAGGGCCCAGGTTTGAATCCTTCTTAAACTTGAGGAAAATTGGCTTGTGATAATAGACGAAGGATTCAGTCCTAGCAGCAGAAAGGAGTCCTGTACTAGAAATTTGTCTAGCATGGTTGTTATATGCCTAGGGCCAATTCGTTTATTAGTCCTTGTGAATTTTCCTTTGGAGGGGACTATATATGTCAGTTCCCAGTCTAAAATTAGCTCATCTACGAGTTCTCGAATGGGATCTCTAACTCTCGTTCCTCCCTCTTTTCAAATTGGTTCAAGTAACATTAAGATCTCCTGCTAGGCTGATATTATCCAGTCTAGTGACATTTCTAACTTCTTGAAGGAGGTTCCAACAATCTCTTTTTTTTTCGACAGTAGAATAGGGACATACAAATTAAAGATACCTACCTAAACTCGGGTTACTTTATGAAGTAGTCGTGTGAAGGTCCAATGGGTACAGGACTTGTTTTCAACTAACTCATACTTTGAGCTATCCCAAAGCGTTCCTATTACTCCATAGGATCCTCTAAAGTTGACTGCGATGCCTTCATATTTTTTTCAAAACTTCAAAGAGGTATGGAGGAAGGAAGTTTCCTCCATCTTAGTCTCTTGGATTAGTAGTAGATCAGGTTGGGAAATTTGTATCAAATCTTTCATTGCTTCTTCTTTATATCTACTACCCAAACCCCTACAATTTCACGGGAGAGCCTTCATTACTTACCTTTGACTAAGGGAGGGCCCCCTCTTTGGGGTTACCCTAGTTTCCTGGAGTTCCTGGGATTCCGTAGGAGCCTTTCAAGTGTTTGTTGGGATCCTTGTAGCTTGTCCTTGTAAGTATCCTACTCCCTTTTTTCTTTTGTCGATTTCCTTACACACATGGACTTCTTCATTTCGAACTGCATCTTCTCTATTTCCCCTTCTTCTTCTTCATATTCTTCTATTTCAAACTCAATGACTGCATCAACCTGGTTTCCAGTCTCCTCTGCTTCCTCTGGTATTACTTATGGTTGGCCTGCAACAGGAGGCTCTGTAACTACTTTCAGAGCTTCATTTGATTCATATTCCTCAATATTCTTGAGAAGACTGAAGCTATTTTCAGTGGATTTAGGAGGAGCTTGTTCATTCAGCTTCTTTGGAGAGGGGGTTGTAACTGATTCAATGGGATCAGGTTTTTTTATCTCTCTGTGAGACCCTTGCGCACCTTTGGGGTTAGCTTTGGGCTTCTTTGCAGCTTGTCACCCTTCATTATTTTCTTTTTCTGGTTGAGCTTCCTCGCTTTTTAGACAATTTCTGTGGATGTGGTCGCATTCATGGAAACCTATGCACTTGAAGGGCAGTTGTTCGTAATCCAGTTTCTAGAAGTGAGACCAGGATTCTACTGTGAGTTTTATTGCTTCTAGCAGTCCAGCTTCTAGATCCACCTCCACGCAAATATGCGCACAAGCTTACTCGTCCCTGGAATTCGCCATGTCAATATACTTGCCTAGGGAATTTCCAAATGATTTCAGGGATTCAAGGTTCCAGCAGTGCATCAGGAGGTTTGGTAAATGGACCGAGACGGGAATTGTTGTAGGGATATCCGTTGCAGGGTCGAAGTCTGGGGTCTAGCGATTCAAATAAATCCCTTGTGTCCCCATGAAATATGGTTCATTCCTGAAGATAAGGTCCCGATCTACTTTGGACTCGAAATCCAACAGGAAGTATCCTCTTTCGACAGAGTAGGAGGCCTCATTTTGGGAGATTAGTGGTCTCCAATTCTTCTGAATCCATCTTTCGGTGGTTTTTGGGGAGGGACACATTCTAGTGAACTGGTTGGTCAGAGCCCGATCTGCAAGGGAAAGCACGACTATGATGGTGTCTTCCGGTGGAAAGATCACTTCTGGAATATCCTCCAATCTCTTAACGAATTTCGACAATGCGCTCCTTGTTACCTTCTTTCCTTATGCGAAGACCAAGTGGGAAAATGCTTCTACTTCACGTGGGGAAGAAGATGAGGGCGTCATCGAACTGTCCTTACCTGACGCCATGGAGCTCGGGTTGCCCCGAGGACACTCCCTCGCGAAGTTCTCTTAGTGGACCACATAATGAAAACCCTAGCCTAAAAACCTTTAACCAGGAAAAACCACCTCCTTTCCTCTTCAAACTCAAAAGTGGAAGGAGATTTATCAAGTGAACACCTATGCTTACACCACATTAAATCCTAATTTGAAAACATATTTTAGTGACTTTCCAAACATTTTAAGTCATACAAAATAAAGTAATTTAAAGATATTTTTTAAGTTTTATAAAACAGTAATGATACTTTTAAAGTTTTGGAAATGGGAAATACAAAAAAATAAAAATATTAAGTAAATCATATTATTTTATTTTTATTATCTTTGCCATAGATAATAAAAATATTTCAATTTTTTTATTGGCTTAAGACACCTCCAATAAAACATAAATAGTTGAAGAAGCAATTTTAATTATCATAATATAAATTTAAATAAAATTAATTTAAAAATTTAAAATTTATAAAAGCACTTCAGGTCCATAATGGTACACGGTAATTCGAGGCGAGTACTTTTTGTTGACTTGTCTCCATGACCTTGGAACCATAGCAGTCGACGTCTTCCACTCATATAAAAAGAGCAATAATTCTATTTTTAAAATAAAATATTGACTAGTTTGCTTTTTTAAATGTGGCTCACCATTTGTTAGAGGGCTATTCCATGGAAAATACCAACACCTGTTATTCAAACATGAATCAATATATGGCCATCTTAATCTTACATGATCAACACATTTATTACAACGGGCTTCACAAGAGCATATCAAACATTAGATAAGAACTCACAAGAGCATCATGTTATTTCCGAGAATTAAACCTAGATGAGAAGGCTCAGAATCATTCTCCTCACCACCCAAAACAAAATATTAATTAACTTAAAATAAATACTAATTTTAAAATTTATAAATAAATAATAAATTATATTATTTTTAAATAAAAATTATATTAAATAATAAAATTTTGTATTAAATATATATAATTTACATGTATAAATTTATAAAAATAAAACTATGAATGAGATGTTCACACGAAAGGATTGGTGCCCCTAAATAGTTATAATTTCTAGACACATTATGACATAAAACGGTATAACCCAATGGAGTAATCTTTTTTAAGTAGGGACGTTAGAGAAAATCCAAATTTATTTTGACCATTTTTTTGTTTTTTTTCGATCGAAAAATAAACAACTTGATCTTCCAAGTAAACACAAAACAACCAAATATTTCTAGTTAGTTAAATAATTTAAGGACTTAGCTTTTATTGAACTATTATAAATGATAAGAGATTTACATTTTAGGATCTCATGGTATGAGCATGACCAAGATTTATAGCTAAATGATAAAGCAAGATGCTTTGAAACATGATGTTATTGAACGTGGAACAATAAGAGTCATAAAGTGGTAATATCCTCGTAGTTTTTATCCATAGTTGCTATAAGAAAGAAGCTATAAAAATATAATATTTTTAATCATAAAATTTAATAGAAATTAAAATTATTTTACTACATAATTATCTAGCTATCGAATTGATTTCATTACTTAGTCATCTATTTCTCAATGTTTTGTTGGAACAAATATAGTGAAATCTTGCAACTGCACTTCAGTTGCTTTGTTGCATTCTGTGCAAACTACTAGAGCGTTGGATAATATCGTGTTTGATTCGGCATGCAGATTACCAAATACTCATTTTAGTCTATGGAGCTCGAGGTTCTTAATTTACTACTCTGCAGTTTTTCCGAATATGACCGTCGGTACTAGTGAGTGGGCTAATACTTCCCATCCTTACCATGAAAGTAATGAAGTACTAAAAGAAGGTACTTGGATTGTTGTTGTAAATGTCTACGAGAGGCTTGGTCAGAGCATCGATGGCATAAAGTTCTAGAATTCACTGTAGAAGTCCACTATTATTCTGTAGATCCTTGAAATAATTGTTGTCGAACGAGTCTTTTGACCTGCGATCGAGAGGAGCCGACGTGTTGTTATCTCTCGCTACCGGGAAAAGAGTATGAAGATCAGAGAGTAATGTTGATGAAAGGTGGAGTCTGGGATACCGCTAATATTGAAATCAAATAAGAGACTATTGAATGTGACACATCGGGCACGCCCAATCGTGTGAGCTCCTGCGTTGACGAACATATTATAATTGTCAGCGATGAGCTTCAAGAATTATCTACGAACACAGGAAACGTTCTTTACATTTCATAACAAAGATTCAATCACCAAACAATTAAAAATTCACTTGAAAGAGCCACAACGTGTGTGGTGTTGAGGCCTATAGCTTCAAATTTAGAGATAATTGTATCTATGGAATCAGTGGGAGCTGGAATGTCCGAGTTCGCCGCAGTCTGGCTAGCGGTTGTGCTATCCCTGCTTCCTAAGAGAAATTGCCAGAATGGACCTGTGCTCTACAAATACAATTCAAAAGGAATTTCTATTAAAAACCTATATTTCCTGGAAATCCACAATACATGAACACTTTTTTCTTTGTGAGTTAGAGAAGAACCTTCTATTGCCTAAAAAGGAATAATGTTACAATCAAATTTCTGCTACCTGGCAGAAGGTGGGTGAGGTGGAAAGGAGTGGCTAGATTCCAGAAAAAGATCTCAGAACAATCAACTGAAAAGGCACAGCTAAACACTAAAGCCAGATCCACTATAGGATCATAGCAGAGGGTAGCTGAGAGAGAAATAATGACTTGAAAAATACAAAGAAGAAAAACCCATCCCTGAATGGGTTAATTCTCAGGTCTTACCTTTTTTTCCTCGTTTTTTCTTAACTTGTATCCATCCCCCTGAAGTTGGGGACACTAAAGCCAGCTGCAGCACATCTGTGGAATCATGAGTGAGTTCTTTATCAGAGTCTGAAGAGGAAGATTCATGGGGTCTTTTATGCCCTTGTGGAGGGCCGCTTTTTGTGCACTCATCTTCCTGAAGAGGCATGTGCACCTCGGGCGGAGGTGGAGTGGATCTTTGATCTTGTTCCTGTTCTGTTGGGGGCGTGTCTTCATCAATCTGGTCGTCTTGTGTGTTTTCTTCATGCGGTTTCCAACTTTTGGCTCTGTGAACCTTCGTTGTTCGTTGTTGATGGGGTTTCCTTTGCGGACATGCATTACGAAGGTGGCCAGTTTGTCGACAGATCTTGCACCTGAAGGCTGTATTTTCATAGTCCAATGCTTGACTCTAGATGGAGTTGCCTAGTTTCAGGTTGATCATGTCGGGGAGCCCAGAACTGATATCAATGGTGGCACAAAAGTGAGCAAAGGTGAATAGACCCTGAGTTGAGTGTTATCGGTGGACAAGTAACAACCCAAAGTGTTTCCAATCCCTTCGATTACCGATTGAGTCCAGAAGTGGATTGGTAAGTTTGGAAGACGTAACCAGATGGACACCTTCATCACTACCATAGTTAAGGGGTCAAATTTAGAGAACCAGGGGTTATGAACAACCCAACAAATCCCCAAAACCAAGGCCCTTTGCTCAGAACTGAGAGCAGATCGTCAGGACAAGGAAAAGTCACTAAGATAAAACCTTTAGAGCAAAGTAATACCTGAGAGTCCTCGGACCAGTTTGAGCTGATCCACTCGAGGAGATCTTTTGTTTTTTGCCACATTCCATTGAATCTGCAGATTAAGGTCTACTCCCTATGCAGGAGAAGGTTCTGGACGACTTCCAGATGCTTAATATCCAAAGTGGGGACCTCCTCGTATTTATCTACAATGTAGGCCGGGAGAGAGGTCTGGACCAGGTTCTGAGCAGTAGAAAGCCCTTCTTGCGTTTCATCCTTGAAGGACTTGGGCTGAGAAGCAGAGGATCTGTTATGGAAATGCATGCGTCCTTTGAGATCCCAAGTCTTTGGAGTTGCTAGTGGTTTGAGAGTTGTCGTCTTGCATAGATAAGCCCCTTGTAACATGCCAATTTCCGAGTGCTTCGTTCTGTACATATTCTATGTGTTTTTATAAGAGTAGGCTAAAGAGGCGAGGAGATGAAATTACCATCTCCCACACTCATCCTCGCTTGGTTTTTGTACTTGTTCTATGTCCACGAGTCAGTTACGAATGAAGTCTAACTCTCAAACATTGTGACGCCCATTGTGAAGCAATGACCAGAAAACCAATCATGTCCTCTAGCAACCGATAGAGCTATGCATGACTGAACATCATGGCATAGCATTTGGATGCCATTAATATGCCATGCGATATGAAAGAGCGCAAATTCAAAATTCAAAATTTCTTCGACCCTTCGTAGAGAGGGAATCCAAAATTTAAATGGTGATTCGCCATCGTTATTCATCTTCTAAAGTGAACGAAGCACTTGCTGCAGCTCAGAATCGACCCATCAAACTATACCGTTTTTATATGATGAAATGATAAATTTTGTAACCCATCAAACTATACCGTTTTAAAGTCAAAATTTTAGTGAATGACATAGTTTTTTAACATTTCTCTCCATAAAATTTGAAATGCCCTCAAATGAATCACTCTACATATGACATTTTTTTTTATGAAGTCGATTACTAGTGTGCATGCTATGTGATAAAATTCACTTTATATTGTTTACCTTGATTAAATTTCAGTGATGCTGAGCTAGCTTGGGCATCTTCAACAAACTACTTCACAGAAAAGGTGTGGTTAAATTTAAGGTCTTCATGTCACTTTTTAACCATAGTTTAAAATGCATTCGTTTTTAAATATAAAGACATAATATGAATTGCTTTGACTTCCATGAACTAAAATGGTCTAAGTGCAAAATGCATTGCCCAAAGTCTAGGCTACACTACACTACACTAGCGTAACCAACACTTCTTTGAGAAGGTTGAGCAAGTGATTTAAGCACTCGTATGCGAGCTGCAAAAAAAGCCATCATTCCCCAAGATCATCATGCTTATTCAAAGGGCCTACAAAATAATATGAAAAAAATGTATATATCTGAAAAGAAAAGAAAAACAATGGAAAAATACTATAAACACGCTCTTGTACTATCGCTAAACTTGTTGAATTTACTTAAGGATGACCATGTTTCCTTATCTTGAGTTTGTCCAAGTCTAACTACAAGTCAAGTCACTTTCCATCCTTGTTGTTTCATTCATCTCCACCCCAAAGGCAAAGGCAATATTTATGGCTCTTTTACTATCGCTAAACTTGTTGAATTTACTTAAGGATGACCATGTTTCCTCATCTTGAGTTTGTCCAAGTCTAACCACAAGTCAAGTCACTTTCCATCCTTGTTGTTTCATTCATCTCCACCCCAAAGGCAAAGGCAATATTTATGGGAGTTCACAAATTCAATGTTCATTTTGATGTTTTTTTTAATGTTGTTTTTTAAGATTTTATATTTGAATGAAATAGCTATAGCTAACAATTTAATATACTTTCATTTTTTTCTAGCAAATTTATGGAAGTTCACAAATTCAATGTTTACTTTGATGTTTTTTATAAAGATTTTATTTTTGAATGAAAACATTATGGCCAATAATTCAATATAATTTAATTTTGATCAGATATAATAAATATTTTATAAATAATAATTCAAAATTTAGTTTATTTGGTGATTTTTATTTTAAAATTTGAGATATGATATTAATAAAATAAAATCTAATTTATCATTAATACAAATTAATATAAAATTAACATATAAACAATGTAGTGAATTATCTAACAATTCTATAACTATAAAGTAAAAAACTATTTTATGAACAAGATTTTGGAAAAAAAAATGAAAAACTAATAACAACCATAAATTGTAATATTAATGTGAAATAAATTATTAATTTGATATTGGCAATTGTGACTACCAAAATCAAATCACATAAAAAAAACATAACATTCATATTATAATTATTGAATATATTCATGGTCTTATAAATCTATAAACATATAAATATATAAACATAAATAATTTATTAAAAACAATTAACATAATTTTTTTATAAATAATTATTATAAAAAATAACTCAAATTATATAATAAAGAATTTAATAAAAATGTACTTATAATAAAAATAATTAAAACATAAATGACTCAAATTATATAATAAATAATTTAATAAAAAATGTACTTATATTATAGAAATAATTTCAGAACACTCAATTGTAGGTGTATTTTTTTTGGAAAAATTATAAAAAATATACTTGAAATAATGCCAAGTTAAACACTAAAATGTATGTACTTGTGATTGTCCTAGTGATATGAGAAAAAGTGGTATAGGATTTTTCATAAATATTAGATATAATTAAATGTAAATATGTTTCTTGTCTTGAAACTTATCTTTATTAACAAAAGTGGTATAGGATTTTTCATAAATATTAGATATAATTAAATGTAAATATGTTTCTTGTTTTGAAATTTATCTTTATTAACAATAGACATGTAAGGAGACTTTGAGGATGAAAAAATATTTTTTCATTTTATGTAGGTGATTTTAATTCATATATGTTTGGTGTATCCAACTTGATAATGACTATTTTGAAGATGTGTGAAAGGAGCATAGGGAAACCATTAAAATAGTAAGAGACACAACTCAGTTGTGAGTAATCCATAGTATTTTCATAATGTATTTTCAGGGGTGTTTCCACCCACATCTCCGTTAAAGTATTTTCAGTAGGCATATTCACAATCTAAGCTTTTTCATGGCATACCTATGACACACTAATATGTGAGCATGAGCTAATTTGCACAAGATCCTTCTCCCCGTGTTGGTTGTAATTTATTTCTTATTTACTTAATTATTATTTTATTTATTTCAAATTTATTTCACAAGTCCCACTACTACATTTGGGGTCCAAATTTGATGTTTGGACTGATGTTGAAAGGCACAAATAACTTTTAGAGTAAAAAAGACGTCATCTGGGCGAGGTTTTTAGAAAAAAACCAATGGGACATTGATTAATGGACATGTTAATCAAGACATTGATTAACACATGTCATTGGACGTATTTAAGAAACGTCCCGTGTGAGATACAAACGATGGCTTAAAATTACTTGACTTATGGAATTACTCCATATTACAACGCATACTTGTGGAAGTATAACCATGCATGAAAGAGTTGGTATCGCCATAAAAGGAAAATATTAGGACAATGCATTCACCATTTATACCCTCTGTAGTTACCCTTTCAAACACTTAACTGCCAACAATTTGTTTTCCCGTGACCCTTGTAGAAGATGCCTTCAGACCCAAACATCTTCTTCCTCGGATTGAAATTAAAAGAATCTGTTCCAGATCCCAAGGATAAATACTTGTACAATTTGTGAATTACATACCAAAATAGAGCACCATGCTTTTCGTTAAGAATCAATAACTTTTATCCAGACTTGACTAAGGTCTCTGGAGCTACGATACACCTTATATAGGAACGACCAGATGCATAATGGAATAGTGACAAATTGTTGTTGAAGATATACAACAAAGTTTAAGATAAATGTTCACAACATGATGTGCCATTGATGGTGGTGAAGAGAATAAATATGGGTCAATCTCGTTCATAAACCTCGTTGTATTAGAGACAGCATGGTTAGTAGTTCCTTGATTCCCTAGTCTCAGAGCTACGACGAATTCATCTGCATAAGATAGATATCGAGATCCCAACTGAAGTCTTGCTTTGATCCCTGTTTCTTAGGCCTATCGACAAGTACTAGTTATAAGAGGTGGTTCTCGAAATCAATGCCCCCAGGGCCTATGTTGATTGCAAGACAACCAATACGCATTTCTGGAGAAGTGGTCCTCAAGGTCCCAAGGTAAGCTCACGACTTCATAGAAACCAATGCTTTTTTAAGCTTTCCCTTGTGCAACATATTGTATGGGTCACTATGTGTGATCCCCTCTACCGAAAACCTCAAATGTGAGGCCTATTGTCATTTACGATCTCCTCAATTCACCTCTATTCATTTTGATTTCTATGAGTTGGATTCAAAGTATTTGTAAGAAAATTATATTATCATGTATGATTACTACCATGTTACCAATATGGTATGTGTAATTTCTCCATATCAATATAATGCATTGTTAATGGCGATTCATACATATATAACTTGAAATAGATTGAGAATGGAAAAGTTTTTCTAAGTGGGCGAGGATGAAAAATCATACCTTACAAGGATGTGATACTTTTAAAACACCATATAGTCAAGATCATGGAAACATTTAGGGGCAAAATTTAGCCCATGGGTTATTTTTTGACCTTTTTGTCCAAAAAATGATTCGTCGATTTACATTTTTTTCAAAGATGATTAGCCCAAATTCAATGGGATAATTTGTTTCTCTAAAAATCAATAAAATTGTCAAAAAACTATATAAAGTCCTTATAAATTTGAATTTTTTTACAAAAATATCGCCAAACATTTTATGGTTGCAAATTTAAGGATTAGTAATATTCTCCAAGGTTTCTACATTTCGAGAAAATTATGGATCCTTAAAAATTTCCTTGGTCAAGGTCGTGCCAACATTCTAGTGTTCACAATTCATTTCTAGTTTTCTCCTGTATTGTCTTATTATATCTAGAGTTGTATTATAGAAAATTTGGAGTTAAGAATTATCCTTATAATTTTTTAAATTTAAAAATTGCTTAATTTCAACCATAAATATTTAAGATGATGGTATTAACCACACTTTTTGATAAGGCAATCTAAATGAAATTTAAAAATCTCAAAATCCAAATGTTACCTTCTAACTAAGAAATAATTGATCAGGGTTAAACCCTTAACAATTTGATTTTCTGGAAGAAAGAGAATACAGAGTAAAGCCCATAATTAGAAGCATGAGGAAACTACTATAAATTAATAGCAACATCTTAAAATACAAAACTAATGCATATTATTTAGCAATCATTTTCACATTATTACAAAATAATATGAAAATAATAATAATTAGATTTTTTCTAATATAATTGATTTTGTAATTTGATAATTATTAAATATTTTTTTTAAATATAATCAATTAATTATTTTCCACATATTTTCTATCTTATTAATATAAAAAATTCCATACTCATTTATTTAAATATTTACAAATTCACATTCATTATAGTACTATAAATACCAAAGTGTCTATTTTTTATATAATTGATTTTGTAATTTTAAAACAATTCAATCATTTATTAAAAAAATATTAATTAATTATTTTTCATATTTTTCTAAAATAACTATCAATTATATAATTTTTTATATTTTTCTAAAAAATATTAATTAATAATTTTACATATTTTTCTTAAAAAATTATAAATTAATTATTTTTCATATTTTTCTAAAAAAATTATCAATTAATTATTTTTTATATTTTCCAATCATTTTAATATAATTTTTTTGACAAAATTATTTTAAATATTTAAAGATTCACATTCATTTGATGCAAAAATGTCTAATTCACAATAAAAATAAAAATAAGATGATAAACTAAAATCACATAGTTTAATTTAATTTATTTTTTTAATATTTTAAACATTTAAATATCCACAATCATCGTCACACCATAAATACAAAATCGTCAGAGTCTGTACATAGGTCAATATGCAAAAATGAGCTTAGTAAAATGCATGTCAGAGTCCGTACGTAGGTCAATAATTGAAGATAAATCTACAATTTTGAAGCTACATACATTGTTCACAAAAACCTCTTTCAAATTCCTAAAATGATGGGTCATTTTCCGTAATGAATCTACCAACAAAGCAATTTTTCAAACAATGTATGCTTAGAGTCAATATATGAACTACTTAGTAAAATATATGACATATTTTGTACATAGGTCAATAATTGAATGTAAAACCACATGTCTAAAGCTAGATACATTGTTCGCAAAAATCTCTTTCAGATTCCTAAAATGGTGGGTCATTTTCCCTCAATGAATCAACCAACATGGCATCTTTTTCAATGAACTTATGCTCAAAGTCAAGACATGGACTGCTTCGTAAAATGCATGCCACATTCTGCACATTGGTCAATAATTGAAAGTAAAACCACAAGCCTGAGCCAAACAAAAGTTCACTCACACAAATATTACCAAAATACTTGGAATAATATATAAAAATCCATTTGGATAAAATAATATATGCATAAAACTATGAGCTAAGATATGATATTTTACAAGATAGAATTGCCCGTATATATAATCATTTAAAGGACCTCTAAAACAACTCTTCATAAAGAGTTACACATCTTCACTCATTATTATAATATTATTATTGCTTGTTGTTGTTGTTATTTTTATTACTATTTATTTATATATATACTGTATTATGTTATATTTTTTATATAACATTGCCTTCCCCTTAAGCGAAGCTTTTCCCTCAAATCATATTGAAGACAAGGCTTATTCCTGATTTCTTTCTTGTAATGTCATCTCTCAATCTTTTGCATTAGAACTGCAACACTTGACGAAACGAGATGATATGAGTTTTGAATTCCCAAGAAAAAATGTTGTATCATTTGTGAACTAGCCCATCCGAGATATATATTTATTGGAGTTGTTTGTTGATTTCTTTGTTGGATGGAACTTCTTGTTTTTTCTTTGTTTGTTGATTTTGTGTTTTTTTCTTTTCTGAAATCGTAACTCCTCTATTTATGTTCATTTTGACCATGTCGTTGGTCAAAATGATTTTTATAGTTTGGGTGTCAATAACAAGTTCTTGTTGTTTGTTTTTTAATAGATTAGCTTCATTTTGAACTATGACGATGACTGGATTTGTATTTGCTTCTTTTTCCTCAACTTGGATTTTTGAGTCTGAGGGATTTTATGTCCTCTAATGAATTTGCTCCAACTTGTTTTCCAACGAATCGTTATCATTCTTAAGATTTCTGATCATTTCTTCTTGCGTTTTCTCATCATCCTTAAGCTTTTGAATATGATACATTAGATCTTGTTTATGCTTCTTAAGGTGACCATTCTCTTCAATATTTTCTAATAGTTTCTTTTACTCTTCTAGCTTTTGATGCTATTATGCTTTATCCTTAACTTCCTTGATTTGAAGAAGCATTTTTTTATTATGATCTCTTAGACGAGAGATCTCTTCTTATTTTTCCATGGTCACTTTATCAAATTATTTCTGCATCTTTTGTATTGATTTCTGATCTTCTTGTGAAGGCACCTTCAATATGTCTTTGAAGTCTTCAGACGACACAACTCTTGAACTTGAATTCAGTGTAACATCCTGGAATGCAATTTTCTTCTTTTTGTAAGGAAATATGAAGAACTTTTTCCTTGTGTTGAAAATGAAGGTACCTAATGTATCTAACCATTGTGACCCTATAATTATATAAACCTTGTCTTGATCCAATGAAATGGCAATGAATTGAGATATGACCTTGTAATAATCAACATATAGTTGTAGGTCCTTAAGCTCATATTTCTCATCAGAAAGAAGCGTGTTATTTTCAATTATATTTGATTATGAAAGTATTAATTAGTTTTCTAGGTCAACATTTATGTAATTCTTCTTGGCTATTGGGCAAATAGAGATGCAAACAGACTTTCCTTGAATAAGCCCATAAGGTTTTTTATATGGGATCTACATACTTTTCAAAAGTTTGCGGGAATCTTCCGTGTTTTTTGTCATGAGACTCCATTTTATTATGTTTCTTATCTCAATACAGATCAAAGAAAGACATCTTTTATCTTGTATAGTATACTATACTCTTCAATAATTGATTTTTTCCCCTATAATTATTCAATACTATTATTAAAAGTAATAATAATATTATGCCAAAATGGAATAGCCAATTATTAAAATTTCATAAAGAATATCTATATATAATTAATAAACTTTTGAAATTTCTCTCTTTGATTTTATTAAAGAGTTACTTTATATCCCATGCTTTGGAAAAAACAGTGTGGTTTTACTTCTTCTTTTTGTCCTTTTTTTTTTGTTAAAATGATTTATTTATTCTTTTTCTTTTTAACCTTTTTTTTCTTTCTTTTTACCTTTTTTTTTCCTTTCCTTTTTTTGGTTCTTCTTCTTTTTATTATTGCCTTACCTCTTATATTTTTCCTTCTTGTTCAAAGACCACAATTTCAGGGAAACCCTAGGATAATGGTTAAAAACCAAATTACACAAAGTGTAAATAATGTCCAAGGGTCGGATCGCTATAATATTCGCTCACACAAATATTACCAAAATACTTGGAATAATATATAAAAATCCATTTGGATAAAAGAATAGATGTAGAAAACTATGAGATAAGATATGATATTTTACAAGATAGAATTTCCCGTATATATAATCATTTAAAGGGCCCCTAACGCAACTCTTCATAAAGAGTTACACCTTTTCACTAATTATTATTATATTATTATTGTTTGTTGTTATTATCTATATATGTAACAAGGTATGAAGCTAGATACATTTTCACAAAAACCTCTTTCAGATTCCTAAAATGATGGGTCATTTTCTTGTAATGAATCTACCAAGACGACAATTTTTCAAACAACTTATGCTCACGGTCAATGGACTACTTATATAGTATGATTTGTGAAAACAATTGTAAATTTGTAAAAATGGGATTATTAAAATGCATGTCATAATCTGTTTGTAGGTCAATAATTAAAAGTAAAACCACAAGTTTGAATCTAGATGTATTGTTCACAAAAACCTCTTTCAAATTCCTAAAATGATGGGTCATTTACCCATAATGAATCTGCCAACTTGGCAGTTTTTTAAACAATTTATTCTCAGAATCAAACTATGAACTCCTCAGTAAAATGCATGCCACAATATGTACGTTGGTCAATAATTGAAAGTAAAACCACGGTTCTAAATCTAGATACATTGTTCACAAAAGCCTCATTTAGATTCCTAAAATGATGGGTCATTTTCCCACAATGATTCTGCCAACATGGCATTTTTTCAATCAACTTATGCTCAAAGTCAAGCTATGAAATGCTTAGTAAAATGCATTCCACAGTCTGCAAATTTATCAATAATTGAAAGTAAAACCACAGGTATAAACCTAGATATATTGTTCACAAAAACCTATTTCATATTCCAAAAATGATGGGTCATTTGTCTGCAATGAATCTGCCAACAATGGTAGTTTTTCAAACAACTTATACTCAGATTCAAGCTATGAATTGCTTAGTCAAGTGCACGCCACAGTTTGCACATTGGTTAATACTTGAAAACAAATCCATGGGTCTAAATCTAGTTACATTATTCACAAAAACATATTTTAGATGCCTAAAATGATGGGTCATTTGCTTGCAATGAATATGCCAAGATGGCAGTTTTGCAAACAACTTATGCTCATATTCAAGCTATGAACGACTTAGTAAATTACACGTCACAATCTATACATTAGTCAATTATTGAAAGTAAAACCATGGGTGTTAAGATAGATACATTGTTCACAAAAACCTCTTTCAAATTCCTAAAATGATGGGTCATTTTCCCACAATGAATCTGCCAACATGGCATTTTTTCAATCAACTTATGCTCAAAGTCAAGTTATGAATTGCTTAGTAAAATGCATGCCACATTGTGCACATTGATCAATAATTGAAAGTAAAACCACAGATCTGAATATAGATATATTGTTCACAAAACCTCTTTCAAATCCCTAAAATGATGGGTCATCTTTGTGTAATGAATCTTCCAACAATGGTAGTTTTCAAACAACTTATACTTAAGTCAAGCTATGAATTGCTTAGTAAAATGCACGCCACAGTTTGTACATTGGTTAATACTTGAAAACAAAACCATGAGTCTAAATCTAGTTACAT
The DNA here is from genome assembly GCA_001517045.1 of Pseudotsuga menziesii. Classification (NCBI taxonomy): domain Eukaryota; kingdom Viridiplantae; phylum Streptophyta; class Pinopsida; order Pinales; family Pinaceae; genus Pseudotsuga; species Pseudotsuga menziesii. The sequence continues at coordinate 20,723 of LPNX010566751.1, forward strand.
TATTCACAAAAACCTATTTTAGATTCCTAAAATGATGGGTCATTTGCTCGCAATGAATTTGCCAAGATGGAAGCTTTGCAAACAACTTATGCTCATATTCAAGATATGGACAACTTAGTAAATTACATGTCACAATATTTACATTAGTCAATTACTAAAAGTAAAACCACAGGTCTTAAGATAGATACATTGTTCGCAAAAACCTCTTTCAAATTCCTAAAATGATGGGTCATTTGCCTGCAATGAATCTGCCAACATGGCAGTTTTTCAAACAACTTATGCTCAGAGTCAATGGGCTACTTATACAATTTGATATGTGAAAAAAATTGTAAAGTTTCAAAATTGAGCTTATTAAAATGCATGCCATAGTACGTACTTAGGTCAATAATTAAAAATTAAAGCACATGACTGAAGATAGTTACATTGTTTACAAAACCTTTTTCAAATTCCTGAAATGATGTTTCATTTTCCCGCAATGAATCTACCAAGATGACAATTTTTCCTTTTTAGACCCATCTTTACCCACTTCGGTAAAATGCAAGCCAAACCCTCATTATTAGCTACTCTAATTGATTTCAATTGGAAGTGGTGTGGATTACCAATTTCAACCTTCTTGTACATCTATTTTTCCAATTTGGGTTCAGAAAATGCCTGCTTTAAATAACTCTTCATGGGTGTCTTGTATTTCTAAAATGTCCACCTAGTTCAATGAAAATGAAATCCAAAGCCTCCTAACAAAATTTTACACTAAATGGATTTGGAAATAGGATAGCTAGGTATGAACCCAAATCCTCAACACAGTACCAATACTTAGAATATAGATATTTAAACCCCAAATCAAAAGGATCCATTTTATAAGTGAAAATACCTTAATCTAATCCTCACATGCTCACACTCAAGATATGAAAAGTGGGATATAAACATTTTTTACTGTTATAAACACTTGGTGTAAAATGCAAGCCATGGACATAAAAACAATTTTGTTCAAATTCAAAAGTAATGACTAAAATCCATAGTTGTTATGTAAAAATAGCGTAAAACTACAAAACTAGGATAAATAAAATGCATGCCACGGTAAGTGCATAGGCCATTAATTGAGAGTAAGAAAATGGGATTCATGCTAGATATGTTTTTGAAAAAAACCTCTTTCAAATTTCTAAAGTTCAGCTTCATTTGTCTGCATTTAATTTGACAAAGTGGCATTTTTTATGTTTTGAACCAAGTTTGACCCAATTTAGTGAAATGCATGGAAACACCTCATTATTGAGTCTTTTTAACTGCTTTCAATTGGAAATGGTGTATTTTATTATTTTCCACCTTATTATATATTTATTTTTTAAAATTGAGTAAAAAAAATCATTTTGTGCATAAGCACTTCATGGTTTTCTTGTGTTTATGAAATGCTTGCCTACTTTATAAAAATGAAAGACAAACCCTCCTATTAAATGTTTATAGCAAGTGGATTTGGAAATAGGATATTTGAATATATTGAGAAGAATGTCCTTGTGTTAATTTCATATGAGCTAACCTCATATGCTCACAATCAAGCTATGAAAATTTCAATATTAACAGTTTTTATTATTTTAAACACTTGGTGTAAAAGGAAAGCCATGAGCATAAAAACGCATGATAAGAATGTGTAATCGTATCTGAATGAGTGATGTATGTTATATTTATATTTTCAGAAAGCACAAACCCTCAGATGATATGTTTTGTCGATTTTGGAAACTGTAATAAGTTGTTTTTAGGACATTTCAAAGACAATGGGATTATCTTTTCAAGATCCCATTGGGTTCTCTGAAGGAACCTCCCATTTGGGGTTTTGTGGGTCAAGGATTATTATCAAAGTTAGTAGTAGCCACAACTTTCTAATTTGGATGGGTTGCAGTGACTATACTAACACTAGAGCATAACTTATGGCACTTCGACGATTACTCTTTTTTTCGTTCTTGATAAAGGATTACTATCTCAACAAGTGGCGGGAGATTCGAGAGTAGTTACTGATTTGGAAGCCAAAAAGACAAATCTACATGTGGCTATGCTAACCCATGGGATGCAAAAGGACCAGGGAGTTTTGCTACAATTTCGATTTTTTACATTTCAAGCACATATACTGACAATATAACTGAAAAATCTAATCTACACTCCAAAAAGGCAATTGGACTAAATGACAGACTCTTGCACTTTGAAGAGATTATGATAATCTTATGATTTAAAAGGGAACTTTATAGGATTATTAGATTGAATCACTAGATCAGTCTCCTTGAGATTTTGTTTATTGGTTTTAGCATGGCAACTTCTGTTGGGAACAACACTTATTTTTGTTTTATGTGGGCAACATTGTATGGATCTGGTTGTGTTTAAGCTTCTTGTTTAATACTTTTACAGGGTTTTAGAGTATTTGTGTAATCAACATTTTTTTAACATGACAACTTTTGTTAGATTTGGTACCTTTTTTTCTTCTAAGGACAACATTTTATGGATATGGTTGTGTCAAAGGATCATGTTTACCATTATTGCAAGAATCAAGTTATGGTGTAAACAACACTTCTTCAGCATGACGACTTATGTTAGAATCAACAATTATTTGTGTTTACTGTGGACAAGATTGGACGGATATGGCAGTGTTGAAGGTTGTTTACTAGTTTCTACATGGTTTTTGAGTACTTGTTATTTAACCATTGTTACTTTGTGAGATTCAAAACACCAAACATAGTTTGGTAAAATCTAGTTTAGATTGTAGAAGTGACATACAGATTATGTAATACTGTCTTTGATTTAATCTCATGAATAGCAAGAAGTAGAGTTTTTCCTTCTGAAAAAACAACATCTGTATATTTTTATTTCAAACTTTGAGATATCAAATATAAAAATTTATTCCTTGGAAAACAAAAACACAACATTAATAGGTCATGATAGTAATGACTAGATGTAACAAATAAAACATTCATATAAATTAAATAACAAATATCACCATATATATTACACCACAAATCTATCATACAAAATTTATCGTATATTTATTAGATATATAATGTTTACTCCAAATGGGGTACACCAATCATCATCCCTGATCCATAGCAAACATGGACAAGATCCCATTGGTGTGAATCCCATGAAAAGTGCAGTTGCACATGAGGCTATAATCTATTATACAAATAGTGAAATCTAAATGTTGGTCCCATTCTCCATTTACCAAGAGTTTGACTATCATTGCTTGAGCCTAAAGATGGTTGATATCTACCAAGAAAGGTTGGCCATGTATAGAAAATAACCTCCTTAATATCTTTATATCCATATATGATGAACTCTAGTGAATTTTTCTTCTTCATAATCCCAAGAGGTATAGAATGCATTGCAATAAATTCAAAAGTAACCATGAAACTTTCATATGAGCAAGGAATTTCCACATAAGATTCACCGTGTATCATGTTGTGAGAACTTATGTGGTTGTAATATTCGTAGGAAAGAAGATGAATATCGTGCCAATGGATTCGTTGCGGTTGCAATATTCTGAGAGATGATGGTAATGCATTGTGTGTTCCATATTTTGTAGAGGTAACTAATCTAGAAGTCACAACTTCATCATCACCTTTTGTTGCAAGAAGTTGGAAAGCAGTGTGTTTATTAGCTTTCACATAGATAAAACAACAACAAAAAAGGATTTTCCCTTTCAAGTGCTTGTCCCCCACCTTCTAATAGATATCACGGTGAAGAAAACATCAACAATTCCTACAATAATAAATATAAGATACCATTAGATACTATAAATATTTTTAAGATGTGAGCTGAAAGTGTGTGTGTATGTGTGTGTGTGTATATGTATGTATGTATGTATGTATGTATGTATGTATGCTCATCATCACTTATTTGAGTTGGTATCAATAATACTTGTTTTATATAAAACACCTCTTATGGATGAAAATTCACTCCTTTGGGAATATCATGGCCTCTACCAACAACATCCAAATACATTTCAAACAATCCTACTGAATAGAATGTTCCACCTATGGAAACCTCTACTAAACAATTCAACACTTCCATGGGATATGGAATTTTCAATGAATCTTCTTCAGAGATACCAGGAACATTTTCATAATGAATACAGACATACATACCTTCCTTTAGTGTAAAATCAAATGGATTTGTGCTCTGTACCAAAATCCCATCCATTTGAATGAATTTTTTTTCTTCAATATCGACAAAACGACCATCTCCCAACAGAGGAGTCACATTTGAACTGGATCTTGCATAAAACCATCGCTTGATGACTACAATAGAATGTTTTTGTGATATTCATTTGACCCACTTGAACATAACTGAGAATTTATTTCAACAAATGAAGGATGGTGCAACATAAGCTTTCCACTTTCATATGCATACACTATTTGAACAACCAAAACATCATCCATTCTATATGCCCATGTGCCAGTAGTACCAACAATGTAAAGAATTAGATCATTTCCACAATGATCCAAGCATGCCAACTATATATTTCTTGTATGGGACTCATCAATAAATTTGCACATAATGATCTCTTCTAAACATTTTCTCTTTTAAGGAGAGCAACTATATCAAAATTTGGAACATTTCCCTTGACACATTGCATAAATGAACAAAATTGGAGTTGATAAGGCATTTCTCTCTCATTAAGTTGGTCATGAACATCATTATCATTAAATTGGGACTCCATCATCACTCCAACTATCCTTTTAAATCATCAATTCTAGATATTTGTCATGACTTTTGTCATTGTATAGATAATGTTTGCTTCATTTCTCATATGTTTTCTCATCTGGCATCCTTTCCAGCAAGTATCTGGAATGCTTCTTCCACGATTTATGGAGGCAACGACTTACGTTTTTTATGTGGAAATGGATTAGGGTTCGTACTAAACATGATTAAGTTTATAAAAATTCATAATCTATGATCATGACAAGGTGCCCAAATTAGCTAAACACATTATAGATGATATCCCTGATGTGGAAATCAAATGTAAAAATATAAATCTATCTTAGTAGGCACATTATACATGGTACACTAACCTTTAGTCAGAACCTTCAAATTATTTTCTCCTTGCAACCATGGTTATGGGCCTATGGCATTTCACACATAACAAAATTGATACTTCAAAGTCCCATAAGCTTTCTAAATAAAAAAAATTAAGGGTAACATTGATTATTGTGCATGTTTAACATCTGCTAAATTACTCTCACAGCTTGGTAAGAAACAAAAAAATGCACAACTCAAATTAGAAAATAAATGTAAAAATCCTTATAAAAATATAAAATGAAAAAACAAGGATATTTAGCAATTACATTCATTAAAATTCAAAAGACTTGGAACTCACCTTACTAGTGGACCACTGTCATCTTTGTTAAGAAAATTTCCATGCAATACATTTTGGTTTGATCTGGAATCACATCCGATATGATTTGATCGGTGATTTATTTATGTAGGGGATCTAGCCTAGGTTTCACAAGGTTCTCTTGATAGGTTTTCTCAAGTAGGGACCTGTTCTGTTGACAACAAAAAATATCTCAGAACTGGAAAGCAACAGTGAAAAATCAATCTATGTCAATATGAAGGATATAAATGCTACACTAACATTTATTAATAATCTTTGATTTCTTTTCTCCTTGCAACTAGGGTTATGGCATTACATACCTAAGAAAATTGATGTTTCTGATTCATATGTGCATCAACAAATTAAGGGTATTATTGATTAATGTGCATATACAACATCTGGTAAATAATTCTTATAGCGTGGTTAGCAACAAAATAATGCACAATGGAAATTAGCAAAGAAATGTAACAATCGTTATAAAAATAAGAAAAATGGAGGAACGTGGATTTTCAATGATGAAATTCATTAAACTTCAAGAAAATTGGGTAAAGTTTCTCGGAATCCCAAACAAAAATACAATCATGTGTAAAAAAATCCTCTTCCAATATATTTATACCCTTTTGCAAAAACAAAACAAAAAAGACTTATCTTACTAATGGACCGTTGTCATATTTGTTCAAAAAATTTCAATGCAGTCATATTTGGCTTAAATCACATCCGATATGATTTCATTAGTGATTTTAGGGGATCAAACCCAGGTTTCACGGCGTTCCATTCTGTTGACAGGGTTATGTTATAGAGTTCATGAGTTCTGTTAAGCAGTGCAGATAGTGTAGACTAATCACAGTTTTTAGGTAAATTGAAATGAGTGAAAAAGGGAGAGAATTTCCAATTGTTACTCGATCATGAAAATTTTAAAATTGTGTGTTAACCCCACATTGTTCTATGTGTAAAACATGCTAACCACACCACCTTACCCCACCTTGTTTCTCGTGCAGTCGAAAAATATTCCCAGTGAAATTAGGAGTTTGACTGATTATGTGATTAAGAATACTATTTACATCTTAATTATCTTTTAGTCCATTTCTTATTTAGGATACATTTTAGGGTGGATAATTTCATGTGTACATCCCTCTTTGGCCCATGAAGTATGGTCCATTTCTAAAGATGAGGTCCATGTCTTCTTTCTTCTCAAATAGGAAGATGAAAATCCTTACCCACAAAAAATTTGGAACAAATTAGTTGAGATGAGGGGGCACCAGTTTTGTTGAGCCAGATTTCAATAGCTCGAGGAAAGGGCCAAAGACCTCTAAATTTCCCAACTAAACTCTCTGTGAGGGAGACTACCTCAATCTTTACAATCGAGGAGATGATCCTGACTCCTGGGATGGGGGAACGCTTGATTGAATGGGAGGATCAACTAGTGATTGAAGGGGGTGGAGTAGCCACCATTTTCAATCAAAATGCTTCATCAAGAAGTTGAGCTCGAACCTATTTATCAGATTCTAAAGGAGGATCCATGAGAACCCTATCCTAGGGCGCTTGAAGCAAAATTTAGAACCCTGGCTTCTTAGAGACGCAGATTATGGATTTTTTGAAGTAGCCATATTATGACTACTTTTATATTATCTGCTATGTATCAACTTCAATTCCCTTCGATATTCTCTTCCCAATGTCTGGGTATGCTAGTTTATTATACATTGATTCTCTCTCAAAAAAATTCAATTATAACAATTTTAATGCTACAACCTCTCCTCTTCTTCTTCCACTTAGTTGAATTGATTTTTCTAATTATATTTATTATTGATATAAGAACTAGGGTTATCAATGAAAGTGGGAGTGAAAATGAGAAAAGTGGGGATGAAGATGAGAAAGAGTACACAAATATTAAATTTAGTAAATCACTTTGTTCTCCACCCATCAATAAATAAAATCTTTGAAAAAAATGACTTAATAATGATTGCTTTATCCAAACAAGGGAATGATTCATATGGTATTAAAAAGTAGAGTAAGGCCTCCCATATGTAAGTGCACCTAAGAAGAGAGGTTTTTATATGAAAATTAACTTTAAATTTTCAAAAATATTGAAATATATTATTTATTTATTTATAAAATTATTATAAATATTATTATATTTATATAAATTTGATTTAAGAAAATAAATATTTTTGTATATGTTTTTTTAAAAGATAATAATAAATATAGCTTACACAAGGTAAATTGAGTGGTTGGGACTTTTGGTGTTAATGTCGCCCATATCGGTTTGATTCCTTGAATTAACATGGGCCACATGCTTGCGGATTGTGTGTGAAAAAAATGGGTTATAATGGCAGTCGTGATATTTGTTCTCGGGTATCGCAGGAGTGATTCTACATAGTAATCAATCTCCATCCTATCATACAAAAAAAAAGATAATAATAAATATAACAATATAATTATTTTTATTTGCATTTTAACAATGTTATATGCAAATGATTGATTATACACCAAATTATTTTTGTCACAGCTAATATTATATGTGTCATATACTCAACAACATCATTCAAGAGTTTACATATTTTAAATGATAACTTATTATGCTACGATAATGACACATTGTATTAGAAATATTATACAAATGATAGAAATCATAATCAAATTAAGCTATATTAAATATTTAGTATCAAAATGAGTGATCAAAATTCAATAAATGACAATTAAAAAAAAAATTCAAAATTCAAAACTAAATAGTGATCATCCAGATCAATCATTTTGCGAAAAATAGTATACATGTCATATGTTCGACAACATTAATCAACATCGTATATCATCTTTATCATTAGTCATAATATGCTACAATAATAACACTATTACACAAATTATAGAGATCATAATTAATTTTAATTACTACATATTTAAATTAGTGATTAAAGTCGATCAAATCAAATCAACATAAACTAAACCAAATTGGAAATCCAAAATAATATAATATTTTTCAAAATAATATAATATTTTTCAAAATAATATAATAATTATTATTTTACCTAATACAACTTAGGTAGAACCACTTTGAATAAACGTTATGGTTAACCATGTATTATTGTAAACATTTCTCAATGGATCATTAATCCTTAATCCTTAGTGATTTGGGTTCAATTTATTTTCTCCCTCTATCTGTGAACTTGCCTACACATGTATAATTATAATTTAACCTCTCATTGTATTATGATATTATATTATACCACATTGCACTACATTTTACGTTTTTTTTATAAGCTATTTTATATAATATTCACGTAAGTAAAATATTTACAATCTAAGAATTAGGGTTTTTAGTGTTTTGTCATTCTGATGCTTTGGGTCATTATTCTTGGCCTCATTTTCTAATTTTGTTGGTATCCAAGTATTTGCAATGCTCACAGTCAAAAGGGTAAAAAAATACAAAGGTAAAGGCAAGGAATAAGTTTGAAAAACAATTAGATTAAATTCAAATTTCGATAATCACTTCAATAGATTTAAAAAGGAACGTTGTCATTGATATTAATAAAGCATGTTCTAAGAGGAAGACTTACTAGGGTTTTCGTCAAGTCTTGAAACAATTGAGAACTAGATTTTGTAGTATTGGATACCCAATCTAAAGAAACAAATACATTAGTAAGTCTATGCACAAGGGTTCTATTTATCCCGTCTCAAACTAAAATTGGACCAAGACTTCTTAATTTGAAATGGCCCATCATCTCATAGTCCACATAGAGTTGACATTAATAATTCCATTAATAAGAAGGAATTCCCACAAGCATGCCAATTTGGGGAAGGATCCCTAAGCCACCCTTGATATTATGGGATGATAAAATGTTCAAAGTAATAAAAACCAAAACTATTGATATTCATATATAAGGTTAAACCAATTTGCATGTGCTTGAGTTTGTGTAAAGGTTGAGTTTAAACATAGATTGGGAAAAATCAGTTGAATCGACGTGGAGGATTGTATTCAAACCCAAACATGCACTATAAACAATTGTGATTTAATTGCAATAAATTCCATGATATGGTCATTGTCCCAAAGATTGGAAGAAATTATAGCCACAATTTGTGGACCATGGAAAGTGGAAGAAAAATTAGTGTAGGTAAAAATATTTCAAGAAAAAGGAAGTTAAACCAACAATTGGGTTCCTCCATCAAATAAAACTCACAAGGAATGTGAATAGTTTCAATGTATTTGGTTTAGATCCATGAGAAACCATAGAGTTGTAGTTGGGGCCACTTTTTTCATAATTGGACCATTTGGAAATTTTCAACATCCAAATATCACAACTTCTACCATAAGCTTATGTGAATCATGAATTTTTAACATTTGATATTATGACAATGTTTTAGAAAAATAATGATGGAAGAAAATAAAAATTCCCAATGGAAGATCACTTTTGAAGTTAAAAACATGCATCAATTTTCTTAGATTAAACAATCCAGTAAATCATTGTTGGGTATAATAATCCAAACGCACCATGATCAACAACTCAAAAAAGATAAAAACAAACAACTCCGGTTATACAAAACTTTTAAACAAATCATAAACAACAAAATAGAAGAAGAATACCCAAAACAGGAATTAACATTGGCAGTGCCCATAGTTTCACTTCCAAATATACAAGTAGGGTCTTGAATTACACATGCCAAGTTTCAAACTTTAGAGCATGCAATTTAGGGTTTCAAATACAACAAACTAACTAGGAGAAAAATCCATGAAAACAAAACCCGCAATAGAAATACCCATTATCAATGTGAGAACACTATCAATTATTATAAATATATATAACATCGATGAATGCCATTGCAAACCCATCAAATTTACAATGTCAAGAGCATGCAAATTAGAATTTCAAACCAATAAAACCACCTATGAGAAAGACCCATGATAACAAAACCCACAACAGAAATACCCATTATCAATGTGAAAACGTTGTTAATTATTCTAAATATATATAACATTGGTGAATGCTACTACAACCCATCAAATTTACAATGTCAAGAGCATGCAATTTATGGTTTGACCAATCAAACTAGCTATGAGAAAAACCCATGAGAACAAAACCCCTAGGATATAAACCCATTATCAATGTGAGAATTCCATCAATTATTCTAAATATATATAATAGTGCGGAATGCCATTACAAACCCATCAAAATTACAATTTCAAGAGCATGCAATTTAGGGTTTCAAACCAATTAAACTAGCTATGAGAAAAACCCATGAGAACAAAACCCACAACAATAATACCCATAGGTAACATACCAAATCATGAACAAATTGCCACCATTAGCTTTAATGTGTTGATAAACACAGTCAGAGAAGTTAGGATGAATGCAATCCTACCAATGAAACTTCCATGCAATCGCCATGCACCACGCAATTGTTGATTCCTCTTTAATTGCTTAAGTCCATAATAGCATGACCTCCCTCAAATAGTACCAGATCATTGCACACTGAACCCAACAAACTGCTTGGTAGGGTCATCATAACACTAGAAGACCATGCCCTAAGCAACCACCAAGCAACAAGATCGATCGAACAACTAAAACCAAGCACACCACCACCAAATCCAAAATGAAGTGCAACGGAAGATTCATACAACCACCAACAAAAAATGTGAGCATAACTAGATGAGGGATGGAGGAGCAATACTAGAGTGGTGGAACACCCAAATCGGGCACAATAAAGAATGATTAAGGTGGTGTAGAATTCATGAGAAAAAGAGTTTGGGCAGCAACGAAATTTGCAAATAATTTGGTATTCGTCTTGATAATAAGTTTTGATGAAAAAAATCAACATCCTTTCTTTTGTTTTTAGCTAATGCATATAAATGGGTGACTAGCTCCCTTTATAGTCCAAACTATAGGTCTTTTCTACCAAGACAAGGAAAATAAGAACAAAATCTAATCAATGGTTATGAGAGAGAGAGAGTTGTTGATAGAGAAAGACCCCAGTTTTGATCTCTAATTCTTCTCCTTACCTTATCCATACCATTATTTCCTCCATACGTTTATGGGAAATCAAGGTCAAATAAATTGCAATAAATCTCACAAAACATAGTTTACAACTTGACGAGAAACCTCTAGAGTAAGCATCTTTCTATAGGCTACATTTAGTGGCTACTTTTACCCCAAATCAAAAATTGTTGCTACCGATAGAAACCTTTTTTTCGGGGATAACATTACAAGGTTTTTTAAAGCCCAATCGGTGGCATTGCAATCAAAACCATAAATTTATCCCCAAATCGAAAAGGGTTTCTAATAGTAGCATCTTTCTTTTTTTTTACCTGTGACTAAAATTATGTGTTGTTTGAAACTCTAGGCTTAACTATTGGCGTCGCTGCAATCACAAGCCCTAAACCAACCCCCAAATATACAAGTGGTGCTACCATGGCACCCTCATTTTTTTCCCAAGACTAAAATTACAATATTTTGAAATCATGGTCTTAAAAACCAACATCTTTGCAACAAAAAATGTCAAAATTGACACATGGATTGAAAAGAGTGCTAGTAGTAGCAACCCTTTAATCTCTAAGATTAAAATAACAAACATTTTGAAACCATGGCCTAAAATATATGTTAATTTAAAAAAAAACAATTTGAAAATGATAAACAAGACAGATTAGATTCCAAACACTAAAAAAATAGATTAAAACTATTTTTTTAATTAAAATATAACAAAAGCGTTAAATAAAAGAACATTAAAATTTTGAACCTTTTTTCAACGAGAAAAAAATACTTTTTCCTTGCTATTCAAAGAGAATCAAAACTTTAGTGTTTTGTCCGACACTTCTTAGTTCTAGGGTTTCTGATCTCTCGCTAGGGTTTATTGAATTTTCTCCATGGCCTCCCCTTCAATCCCAAGGCCGAGGGGGGGTTCCCTCTCTTAAAGAGCATCTAAAAAAATCCATTTCGACCGCGATTGAAGCTAGTCCAAAACATGGGTCGGATCTTGATTCAGGATTTGTTAAACTCGCAACAGCTGCTAAGGTAAAGTTGTCATCTGCCTCCTCAAAGAACAAGATAATCACACTAACAGAGAAAGGATTGGTTGGTTGCTTCATTAGGCTTTGGACATCTCCCAGATCCACAGATATTTGGCTAAATAAGAACCGACGACCATTAATTAAGGGAGAGGTGGTACAGAAATTCTGTGGAAAGGTATTTTTCATTTTTTTTAGCATAAGGAAGACATCGACCTCATATTTCGAAACAGACCCTATTTCATGTGACCAAGAGGGTTGTACTTAATGTAGTGGAAGGCCTCCTTTGATCCAGAAAAAGACATTCTTGAGGCAATCTCTGTGTGGGTAAAAATTCCCCACCTTCCCTTGCACTACTGGGGAGTTGAATACCTGAAGGCCATAGGGAATGCTCAGGAAAAATATATTGGCAGACCAGATCCCAAACCCCCACTCTTCTCCTGTGCAAGGACTTCTATGGAAGTGGACCTTAAAAGAGGGATACCTGAAGAAATTAATCTATCAATGAAGGGTTGGACTCATTTGCAAAATATCAACTATGAGAGAATACCCTTCAAGTGTAGAATATGTCATGAAAATGGCCATTTCTCTAAGGGTTGCTCCAAGAGAAAGGTACAATACAAAGAACCGAAAAAATATGGAGGATGGAATGTGGTAACTAAAAACTGGAAGAAGCGGCCGATAAAAAAAATAAATCAAAACAATGAAAGAGAAAATGTTTTGGAAGTAGGGAAAGAAGCGGAGGACGATAATCATTTGCAATCCCTTGCTGACCAAGAGGAAGAAAAAGAAGAAGGAGAAATACAAGAAGAACCCCAAAACACATTGGTATAGGAGAAATCGGTGCTAGTTGAAATACCTGAGGAGAAGAATCATATGTTGATATTTCCTGAAAAACCCTATGAAAAATTTCTCTGAGGTGCTTCGGGATCCACCGGGTCCAAGTTAGAATGTCCCGAGAAGAGACTTATGAACTCAGGGAACCAGGAAAGGAACACACCGAGAAAAAAGGAAGAAATCCAAATAAAACACACAAGGAGCAACATGAAAAGGAGAAAGAAGAAGGAAAACAAACCAGCTTGGATCAGCACTTAAAAATTATTTTAGGAAAACAATCACTTGGAGAACAAGAAGGTGGTAAGATGAGGCTCGCATCTCTCAATAGCAAAAAATAATGAAAATAGTCTCTTGGAATTGTTGGGGTTTAGGTGGAAACCCAAAGATGGAAGCAATTAGGTCAATGATAAGAAATATAAAATAACCATGCTACCGATCCAAGAGACTAGTATAGGAGAAGAAGAAAGACAAGCGGTAATGGGGAAATATGGAAAAATCGAAAATGTGTCTCCGCAAGTGCAGCATGAGCATCGGGAGGAATATACACCTGGTGGGATTCAACAAGACTCGCCAGATAGTGGAGGAGTGGAAATGTACTAAATGGATAATGGTTGAGCTTCTTGACACAAAGGAGAACTAGACAATTCGCATGTGTAATGTCTATGGGCCAGTGGTATATCAAAAGAAGCAAGAACATTTGTTATCCCTAAATATTCTTTGTGAAAGAAACCGTCATTTTGGGAGCACAGTAGGTGGGGATTTCAATGACACCATCTCAATTTCAAAAAGATGAGGAGGAGCAAAAGTGAGAGAACCGTTCGGTGAGCAGCTGGAGGACCTAATCTCCCTCTGGGATCTTGTGGATATAAATCCAGATAGAGGAACGTTCACTTGGAGCAACAAAAGAATTGTTTCATGGCATATAACAACGTGTCTTGATCGCTTTCTGGTAAGCTCCTAATTTTTACATCAAAAAATTATTCCTCACTCTAATATTTTCCCCTCAGTTGTTTTGGATCACAAGTTGATCCTGCTTGAATTCTCAACCCCAAAACATTTGGGGCCTGTTCCCTTCAAGTACCTCTCTTCCTAGTCAAAGTACGAGGACGTTTCTCCTATAGTTTGGCAAGATTGGGGTTTTTTTTGTGCAAGGGTCCCCTAATTTCATTTGGGAATAAAAAATTAAAGCAGTTAAAAAAGTGCTCAAACTTTGGTTCAAATCAAAGATGGATATTAGGAAAGAGATCCAAAGCAGCCAAGAACCTCTAAACGGTCTTCAAGAACAAATAGAAACTTGCGACATCACTGAAGAAATGTTAGGTAAAGAAGTCGATCTAGAAGCGAAAGTTCAAAAGCTGGAAATAAAGGAGGAGGGAGAGTTAAGGATAAAATCAATAAGTTTTTGGATAAAATCCAGAGACAAAAAAAAAACCAAATACTTCCACACGCAGCATAGAGAAAGGATAAGAAGAAACACTATATTAGAGATAGAGGATAATAATGGAAATCAATTAATCTTCCTACAGCAAATTAAAGATGTTTCTTTCAAGCACTTTCAGGATTTATATCAGGAATAAGAAGATGATGATGAGGATAGTGCAACTCTTCTATGCTCGATCATCTCGCGCAAGATATCAGAAGAAGAAAATGGAGAGCTACTTAAACTGGTCACTGAAGAAGAAGTCAAATTTTCCATATGAACGCTACACCCAGACAAATCTCTAGGACTCGACGGCTTCCCAATCTCCTTCTATAAAAGATTCTAGAACATAATAAAAAAGGATTTGCTTAGAATGATCAATTGCTCAATGAGGAGAGATAGGATAGGAGCTGTAAATTCCTCATTTCTAGCACTCATTCCAAAAGAGAAAAAACCCTCGTCTTTCAACAGGTTTTTTCCTATATTGCTTTGCAACACCTCTTACAAGATCCTCACAAAAATCATTGCTAAGCATTTAAAGAGGTACCTTCCCAAGTTAATCTCCAAAAATCAAAGTGGGTTCTTATCATGTGGGTAAATAAAAGACAATATAATCATTGTTTAGGAATCTATACATTCGAGCATAGAAAGGAAAGAAAAGGGCATGGACATTAAGCTAGATTTGGCTAACACCTTCGAGGTCATCAGGCATAGTTTTATATTCAAGGTCATGAAAAGTTTTGACTTTGCTAAAGAATTCATTCAATGGATAAAAGATTTCATTGGAATCCCATGGATTTCCCCCCTTGTTAATGCAAGACCATCTGCTTTCTTTCAACCCACTAGAGGATTACGTCAGGGATGTCTTCTTTCTCCAGTTTTGTACATCATAGTTGTGGAGGTTTTGAGTAGGGTTCTAAATAATCAAATATTGGAGGGAACTCTTCCCGAAGTCATAATAGCAAGAGTGAAGGTTAAAAATCGTGCCTAGTTTGTGGTTGACACTATCATGTTGGGATGTGCTTCAAAATTAATAACAAGAAATTTCAAAAGTTCCTTAGATGCCTTTCTCAATGCTTCAGGGGGAAAGACCAATAAAGGTAAATGATGCATATACTTATGGAATTGTTCCCAAGCATTAAA
The DNA here is from genome assembly GCA_001517045.1 of Pseudotsuga menziesii. Lineage (NCBI taxonomy): Eukaryota > Viridiplantae > Streptophyta > Pinopsida > Pinales > Pinaceae > Pseudotsuga > Pseudotsuga menziesii. The sequence continues at coordinate 36,461 of LPNX010566751.1, forward strand.
TTATGAGATAGAAAGAATCTTCAATTTTAAAATCTTTGGAAATTGGTCTTCCTTCAAATACTTGGGGGTCCCCATCACTACTAAAAATAGCAGCATGGCCTCTAATTGGGAGGAAGTACTATATAAGATGAAGAGGAAGATCCACTCATGGGGAGAAAATTAGTTGAACCTAGTAGGTAAAATCACTCATAAAATATATTTTGAGATCCATGCCTATATTTCTCTGTTCCACTCTTTTTGCACCAGTAGGGGTTCTAGCAAGCTTAGGAAGGGACACCAAAAACTTCTTGTGACAAGGAGGAAAAGATGGCGGTAAAAATTTTCATTTACTCAAATGGGAAATTCTTCGCAACAAGAAGAGTAAAGGGGGATTAACTATAAGGGAACCCAAGTCATTGAACATAGCGATGGGAGCCAAAATTTTATGGCGTCAAGTTTCTACTGGTCGATATTGGAGGAAAGAGGCAATGGGGAAAAAATACATGGGATCAAGCAGACTATGAAGCCTGGACTCTAAACCCTCTGGGCCTGGATCTAAAATATGGAAGCTATATATTGCAACATCCAAGCTCATTAGATATGGCTTGCATTGGCTCCCTAGAAATGAGAAAAGAATCGACATCTGGGAGGAAAAAATTCTCCACAATCACCCACTAACAGAAAGAGAAGATCTTCACACGATAAAGGAATGGTTAAAATCCAACGGGATCAAAAAATTGCATGACCTCTCTTCCTGGGAAGAGGATGGAAAATGGAAAATATGGAGAGATATTCAAGTTCCAAACCACCTACATGATGAATATGTTTCCCTCCTTTGCACGCTAAATGGGAAAGCCACGACCAACATCAAAGACAAGGATGGTTGTGGTTGGAGACCCTCATGTGTCTACATGGTCAAAGAAGGATTTAACAAATTGACTCATGATCTTCTCCATACTCCTATCTCTAATTATTGGAAGCAAGTTTGGAAATCTGATTTCCCAACAAACATTAATGCCTTCAAATGGATTTTTATCCATCAAAAAATTTAAATGCTTAAAACCTCAAGAAGAGGGGTATTCAAAACCCAAGTCGGTGTGGTTTATGCAAAGACTCTGAAGAAAATTTGGAACATATTTTCTTACATTTCCCCTTCTCTGTTCAAGTGTGGAAACAGTTTATGCAAAATATCGGGATAGTTATAACCCTTCCCAATCAATTATCATGATTCTTCAATAGATGGAACTCTAAATATCATGGGAATCTCAAAAGGAATAAGTCTCTAACAAATACTTTTAAGGCTCTCCCAAAATTTCTCAATTGGAAACTCTGGCTCGCAAGAACAAAGAAAAATCTAAAGGCATTCAATCCAATCCGAATAGAGTCTCCAACAAGGCCATCTCTCAGATGAAGGAATACCTCTTGGAACAGGGATGGCATATAAGTATTTTTGAACCTTTGTCTCCCACAAAGTATAATTGGGTCTCTCAATTTTGCGGGCATAACTCCCTTCAATCCAAGAATTACAGATCTCCAGAGTGGGATCTCAAGCTTCCTCCATATGCTTTTCCTTCATGGATGGAAATTCAAAAGCAAATGGATTTTTTCTTTGATGGTGCTTCAAAAGGAAACCTAGGGGAGGCAGGGGCAGGAGGGGTCCTTTTTAACCCAAGTGGAAACATAATCATTTTTTTCTCATGGGGTTTAGGGAAGAGGAAGAACAATCAGGCAGAATGGTGATCATTAATGCAAGGAATTGAGATCCTAAAGGATCTAAAAATTAATTCATGTCAAATTTACGAGGACACCTAAATATTAATACATCGGATGAGGAAGTTGCAAGCTAGCAGAGAGGCAGGATTTGGAAGGGTGTAGAATAAAGTATTATCTAAAATCGATTGCCTCCCAAATCTTCAATTTTACCATATCAACCGGCATAACAATGGAAAAGTTGATCGATTAGCCAATAAAGGATGTAGGCTACCCGAAGGAGAGATAATGATTAACAACTCCCTAAGAAGAAACAAGTGGACCCTTTTTTTCCTAAGCTAAGCCCCTTATATGTATAAAGAGCAATAAGATTTCTTCCACCCATGCATTTGTTCAAAAGATGGAAGAGGTGGTGGATTGGAAAGTGTCAGTTTGGAGGAAGAACATCCGCATTAAAGGTTCTTGTGCCTTGTCCCGCATCTGAATGAACCTGATCCAGGGCCATGTGAAGTTCATTAATTCAAGCCATCATTTCTAGGCTTTGCACAAGCCATCTTATCATCGAAGTTTGACGAAGCCGAGAAGAGGTTACATGGAGCATGCTCTTGGTGGCGAAAAGCTCGATTTATCCTTCCTTCTTCTTAGACTCAAAGACGCCCTCTGCCTGTGCAAGTTGGGTGACATGAAGAGTAGCCAGAGCAAGATCAGAAGTGGGGATCCGGACTTCGACTCCTTCCAGTATATTAAAGCCAACAAGTTCAAGTTGAAGAACATGATTCTCAATGAGAAAGAGGTAGCCAAAGAGATTCTTAAGGGGTTGTATTACACAAAGAAGGAAATTTTGTGTTTCAACATAAGGATGGAGAACGTGGAGACAAGCACGTGAGTGATAACATGGGAAGTGGAGGAGTTAAGGAGGATGATGGTGAGGATGGAGCAATCTCAAACAAAAAACTTCAATGGAATGTGTCACTTCTTGATGGGCATATAGAGTTACATACATGAAATTTGGAAAGCTAATAAAGACCAAGCTAAACATTACTTCTCCCAAGTTAATGGAAGGCATCTCCTCGACAATTCAGGATGCAAAAGCAACCCCAAAAGTAGCGACTCTCCCAAAACTCCCACGGGAATGATGTGTTGGTCCTCTTTCTTCTTTTTGATTGTTAAATGTTATTTTTCCTACATATTTGCAGTCATATGTAAGAATCTACCCTACTAAAGGTAGAAGGATAGGATGTCCAAAACTCAACAAAAATGATTTTGAAGTATCTTGCTTATGTGATGGGCATATAGAGAATAGTCCGGTGTCTAATTTTGTACTACTGAAACTCGATATCTTGTTGTATATTTCCTCTTTTTATTAATATAAAGTTTCTTAGTTTCTATTTTTTTTTTAAGAATCAAAGGAAAAAATTACATATCGTAACTATGCTTCTGCGTCCTTGAGAGATTTCAAATACACTACTCTCTAGACTCCACCAAAAAGACAAAAATTATATCGACAAACTTTAGACTTCAGTTCTTAACTTAAAAAGTGACAAATATAAATCAGCAACAAACTAGATTGACAAAGCTAGATATAACCCCCCTACTATCTGTAAGAAAAGAGACAAACATATTTCATCTGCAATAAAATGTGATGACAAGCAAAAAAGACAAAAGTCAGTTTAGGACTTCAAGTCTGTCTTGGACAAAGTCTCCCTCAATGAATTCTTGATAATGCAAGATTCCAGCTTCACTTTGAGTTGCTTCTTTAAACAATCTATCCACTTCCAAATTATATAATATGGATATATGCACACACAAAAAATTGATTGAAGGAATTGATTAGATTTTTAAATCTTTTGCACCATTGACTTAACTGTAGAACCTAAAGATTATAAGTGTCCCTTTCCCATTCAATCAAAACCTTCGAAACACCGAAAATTTTGATAGAATCAATACCACATTTTTGGCAAATATAAGAACACCACACATGCCTAACAATTCAACTTTGGTATTACTCCCTGAACCTTCACCCATCCATAGATTGAAGAAATGTTTGTCATTTATCCAAACAGCCATACCACTCCTACAAATTCCTTCAATTGAAGAACCATCAAAGTAGCCAGCATTAGAGAGAGAAATAGGAACACGCTTGTACAATAATTTCCAATAATTTGACTGATTATTGCAAGAAAATTCTTTGAAAAATGATCAGGTTTTTGAACTGCACTAAGAAATATTAGGCATGTAGTACTCAAAGATAGTTTTGTTGCGCATGTTCCAGATGGCCCAACTTATGAAGATGGGAAATAACCTGAAAAATCCTTTCATTGAATTCCCAATTCCTGAAACTTGTTTCCATATTGTTATTTCCCTGTGAATAGTTGATATTTAAATCTCCACAAACACAAGTCTAGAATTCTTTATTGAAAGCACAGAAGATCATAAGATGATCAACTGAATCTTCATCTTTTCTGCATAACAAGAAAATACCAGGACCATAGCATCCTTTCTTCATGAGACTTTTCCATGTTAGAATTTTATTTTCCAAAATAAGCGAGAAAAAAGCACTATAATTTCTGAAGTAAGTGCCACTTCCATAGCTTATCATTCCACCATTTTTTGCCATAAGGGTTTTGCATTGAAACAATAGATGAATAACCTCCTTAGTCGTGATCTGCCCATTAGTTTTATTCCAATACCAAATTATTTTGTCTTATGTAGAGGAAATTCTGATACCTGCACTCATAAGAGTATTAAGGTATCTATCCCATATACCTGCCCATTCACCTGAAAAAACAACATCTTTAAATTTTATCCAATACCCACACTTAAGAACCGGCCACATTGGCATTCTAATTTTGATAAGGGTAACCATTCAATTCCTTGAGATGGTCAATGATTCCCAAAGGAAGCATGAAATATTCATTATCTCCTCTAAACGGGTCAATACCGATATGCATAAGCTCCCCATTACCCACATCCCAGGCTACCCATCTTATGATCCTACGAAATTTTTTTACAAAGCTATTCCAAATAATCGAAGAATCATAGCAGTCCACTTTATCAATTCTAAACCATGACAAAACATTTTTCTTCCTCGAGTATTTGGAATGACACACCGAGCTCCAAAAATTGTTTCCATACAGAGTTCTCGAAAATCGTTTTCGACATAAAGCAGAGTTGAACCATTGTAAATTCTTTATACCCCAGCCTCCCTGGGCTTTAGGCAATGCCAAGCAATCCCATGAAACCAAATGTATCTTATGCTCCTTACTGAACCGACCCATAAAAAGTTGAAGATTTTGGATCTAATAAGCTTCAAAATGGTTTGAGAAATCATGACCAGGGAAAATCAATACACCGAGATACCCATCATCACTGCCTAAACAAGGGTAAAACTTCCACCTTAAAAAATATATCTGAAATCCCAATTACTTATAATTTTCTCTACTCTTTTCACCAGCCACATCCAGTGTTCATTCCTATACTTATTTGGCTTCAATAAAAAAAAACAAAGATATTTAAGACATGCTTCTTATTCTTTCATTTTGAAATTAAAAATTGAACAAAGCTCAGACTTAAAATCATCAAAATCATATCATATTAACACTTAAAAAAAACCACATTATACATAAATTACCCCTTTATAAAACACAAAACTTTATACATAAATTATCTTCACATAATATGTGTCCCTTCCCCTTTTACACGTAAGGGGTAGAATGGCACCCCTTTTCCCACCTACCTTTTTCCAGGAGAAAAATAGTGGTTCCTTGTTATTCATCTAAATCAAAGGTAACCTGTTTGCTGCACAGGTGGACATATACAAGATATAGGCATCAAGCCACAAAAAGAGTATAGTCTCATCACCCCAATGAAAAATAGGCCAAGTATGACAATCGTCCCTACCATGGAGCAAGTACAAAACAGATGTATCATCACAAAGTTACCATCCCCCAAATCCTCAGCAACAGAAGAGTAAGTCAAGGCTAGGTAGTTGATCTAGGGAGGCCCTTCCTGGTAGTCTTGCTCAGAAAAATGAGTGGTCAAAACCACTAAACAGACACCCAGTGGTGTGCTACCACACTCAAGCCCAAAACAATGCTAATGTGAGTAGGATAGAAAGTCAATAGAGCTTAAACGAACCCATCCCAATGTATTCACCCTCAGTGAATTCCATGAAATGGAGACTACCAGAAGCTAAAAGAAGAGCCTCCTTAGATAAGCCATTTGCCTTAACATTAAATTCTTTGTAGACATGAGCAGAATGGAGATGGATAAAGGAATATTGGAGGTCTCTGATAATATGGCACCATCCATCAAGATCAAGAGCAGTTAGTGTAGCCTGCCCATTGAACCAGTTAATTATGACTGATGAATCTCCTCTGATATTCATATATGGCAGCCCGATATATTTTGAAAAGACCAACAATACCCATAGTGCTAGTAATTCAGATCTTGTATTGGTACTCAGGTCACATCCCATCTTAATTCAAAAGTAGTGATCCTCGCTGATGAGGATGTGAACACCAATGCCACCAATCCAATTGGCTGAGGCTCCATCGAAAAAACTAGCAGGAAAGTCATATGATGGTGTTGGTGCTAATAATCTTCTACTGGATTTCTGGTAAATAGGCATTGGATGTTCTTTCAGCTACTCCAAAATATTGAAAATAATGTGTTTCGGGCCTGCACAGTAATTCTCAAAGATGGACTTATTTCTAGCGATCCATAACTGCCAAGACAAGAGTAGGGGAAGATACAAAAAATCCTTCTCAGTCTCATTCCATTTAATCCAATTTTGAAAATAGGTGGGTTGATTCCATATAATAGGACAATTTAGTGCATTGTTGAGGCCTGAAATAATATCCTTTGTAAACCTACAGCCGATGAAAAGATGGTCGACAGATTCAGCATCAAAGAAGCAAAGACTACAGCAGTTGGGGCCAATCCAACCCTTCCTAAGTAAATTGTCCTAAGTACTGATAAAATTGTTTAAGCAGAGCCAGATAAAACATATGATCTTAAATGGCAAATTAAATTTCCAGAGTTATACAAGAGTCTTGTTAGCATGCGTTGTGAGGGTACGAGAAGCGATAAGTTCATAGGCCAATCGAGCTGTGACCTTCCCTAACTTTTTGTTATACATCCAAGCCAGTGAGTTCGGTCCATGTCTAAGTCAGATGTCGGCATGAGAAAGCTCGTCTATGTACAATGTCCAAGCCTCCTTCCATTCACCATCTAAATCTAGATGTTTAGAAGTAAACCAGTATTGATGTGTATAAGTGCTCAATCCCCAAAAGTGTGCATCTACAAGTGTAGAGATACCATAATCTTCTAAGTAGTTCCTCTGATCCTCAGGGAGCACAAAATCTGAATTTAAACCAGCTATTGGATCGACACCAATCCTTATGCTTTGACCATTGCCAACCTTCCATCCCATGAACCTGGTTATCCATGGTAGTGCTCTTATGAAGCCATTCCAAATGAAAGAAGTGCTTTGGATATTAAATACTTGTAGTCGAAGCCACTCTACAACAGACCTATCCTTGAGGTATTTATGTTTGACAATCAGTGACCATAAACCCTCACCATTCAGTACCAACCAAAGACTTTTTCTTTTCCACTTTTATAGAGTGAATTACTTCTTGTGCTATGCCAATAGGTTCTATGATCTGCCTATTATGAAGGAATCCAAACTGATTTTGAGATAGAGCTCTGTCTAGGATTGGTTTTAATCTGATGGCAGCCAGCTTGCAAATGATCTTATATGCTAGGTTACAGAGGGAGATAGGTCTAAAGTTAGAAAAGGAGTTAGGTTTACGACACTTAGGAATAAGAGTAATAAATGTAGAGTTGAGAGCACCTGACACCCTACCCTCAGACTTAGACTGTTCAGCCACTCTCAAAATGTCTAGACCAACCAAATCAAAGAAATGGAGGTAAAATTCAACCGGCCAGCCATCCGGGTCGGGACTTTTATCTTTTTTGAAACCTTTAAGAACACCTTCAATATCAGATAGCGAAAGATCAACCATAAAATATTATTTTTCTTCATCAAGAACAAAGGAAGGAAAAAGTCTGATAACTTTGAGTTGGTCCTCAATATTGGTAGCCCCATCATCAATGAAGAGATCAGAGAAATAAGAGGCGCCCATAAGCTTAAGCTGTGAATCATCTTCAATCAATTCACCATCTTGGTTCAAAAGGCCCCAAAAAATTTTAGAATTTCTTCTGGCCGAGGCATAATTATGGAAAAATTTTGTGTTAGCATCTCCCTCGATTAATCAATCCACTCTACTCTTTAGTTTCCAGGTAAGAATCTGGTGAACCAGTAGAGTTTCCTTACGATCCTTAAGCTGAGAGAGATGAGTATCCTCATTTACAAATAGAATACCAGAGATGTGTGTAGTAAGGAGAGCCTGTATGGCTGAGTCAATATCTTTTGACTCTTTTGCTTTAGACATATTCATCTTTTTTCCCATTCCTTAACACTACCCTTGAGCCTCTTGAGTTTAAAGGTAAGTGCAGTCATAGGGTCAAGAGAATGATGCACCTTGGAGGTCCAGGAGGAGTGGACAATATCATTAAACTCGTTTTCCATAACCTAGGCCCTATTGAACTTAAAAGGGTAGTGATGACAGGTAGGAGACAGACTCCAGAGGGATGTATCCAAGAATTGTAGTAATTTAGAGCAGGAATAAGATGAAGGGATGCTAGAAAACTATCTAGTCTCTTGCTAACACCCTCAGGACCAGACCTCCCATTCCTCCAAGTAGGACCAAGGTGGTGAGGGTCCAAGTCCACCATGTTAGCAGAGTCCAAGAGGTGATTAAAGTAATGAACCGTATGGTCCATCCGAGCATTGATGCCCCAGATCTCAAAGTCAGAAAGTGTAAAGTTTAAATCTTCTACTAGTATAAGGTTGGGATAGTCAAATATGCCCCCAGTAAGAACATTATCCCAGAAGGAGACTCTGTTAGAATACGGTCCATAGCAGTTCATAATGGAAAAGACAAAGTCAATACCCTGAAATCTCGCTTTGACTAAGATACCAACAAAGGATTGGAAAGCCTTGCAGCGGGTAAGATGTGGGTTCCATCCAATGAGAATTCCTCCCAAGAGACCATGAGATTCAAGAGCACAAAACTCCCACCCAAGCTTCAGTTTTGAAAAAAGGAGAAGAGCAGAGAAGTGATCACACATGGTTTCTTGAATCAAAATCATGTCAGGATTCAGAGAAGAGAAGAGATTTCTCAGAGATTTTTGTTTGGGAAGCCTTCCAAACCCATGGATATTCATGGAAATGATCCTCATGGGTCAACCTAAGAATCAGGTGACAATGCTCTAAGTGCCTGTGGAGAGTTCAGTGATCTAGCTGTTGCTTTGATCCTAGCTGAGAGAGGAGTATAGAGGCCTGTAGAATCAGAAGCATCTGAGGGTTTAGCTTTCCTTGACTTTCTGATTATTACATTTTCAAATCTTATAGAATCCAGGGGGATCATAGAGAGTGAGATAGGTGATCTGTCCGAGAATATATCCAAGGACTTGAGGAGCGAAGGGTCCATAAAGGATGGAGAGGAGATGGGACTACGAGATGTCTCAAAAATTGCAAGGGAGGTGTTTCTCTGAAGAGGTGGAAAGTCCTCTAAGGTAAAAGCAGGGGGGTGGACCGGAGAGATAGAGTGAGGAGTCAAAATTGGACGTTCTGAACAGGTTATGTGAGAAGTATTGTGTTGTATAGAAGGAGTTGTTGAGGTTGCAACCTTGGATAAGGTCTCAATGTCCTGAATATATTGAAGTTCGCCTTTAGTAAGATCTCCGAAGGAGGTCGGCGAGGAGGAATCATAAGGACCCACAGGTATGGGAGAATCCGACAAAGCTAAGGAAGGAGAAGGCTCAGAGGATTGACTCGAAGAAGGTTCAAACTCAGAGTAGCCATGGTTTAGGGGTAGACCATGTCACAAGAAAGTGCATTTAGACTTTAAATGGCCAGTTTTGTGATAGTAGTTGCATCTGAAGGGAATGTTCAGATAATCCAGTCTTTGGGTAAAGACCGAACTGTCCCCAGCTATTTCAATATCAGGGAGGAGCCCTTTGGATACATCCAACTTAACCAGTACCTTGGCTATTCTTTTATCAAATATTTGGTGGAAATCTTTCTCTAGCGCCACGAATCTCCTAATGGAGTTAGCTATACCTATCAAGAAATCATTATTCCATAAGGGGAAGGGTAAATCCGGCATCAACACCCAAAGATGTCATTTGACGACTCTTTCCTTGAGTGGATCAAAGTGTGTGTGCCATCAGCTGAGAACCAGTGAGTTGTTATCGATAGTCCAAAGAGAGTTAAGGATGCGTGAGGCATCTCATCCTCAATGAAGACAAAAGCCAACCATCTGTTTACGAAGAGACTGATGGTCGACACATAGTTTAGGATGGGTTTCCAATGAGTGGTAGCCCATGCCACCCACTCTTCCTTGTTCATACTGCAGTATTCTAGATGGCCAATCAGTGCCTTGCGCCACAACTCTGAAACCCTATCCAGCATAACGTCCTTCCCCAGTACGTAGTGGCATTTAAAATCCAGCACTTTCATGTGTTTGGCTTGACGTCGAGAGGGGTTGTAGCAGGTAGGCTGATTAATACCCCCAGGAGGACCACTGGGTGGACAAATTTCAGGAGACTCCATATAGGAAGCAAAACCCTGACCACGACCAGAGTGGAAACAAAGACTGACAAGGATGAGGGTTACAACGCCTAAAAATTCCTAACTGCAGATAAAGATCCAAAGGGAGAGACAGCTGGAGAAAAGAGATAGCAATACTCAAAACCCTAAAGGAGACCCTGCTAACAAAGGCAAGCCCAAAGAGTAAGGAGCCAGAACCATAGGGAGGTAAACAACCGGAGGTCAATACCGAGCAGTCAAGATATTCCCACTTTTTAGCATGGTTGGTACTAGCCCTCAGAAGGAGGGTTGACTCCATGTGATGAGCAATGCCATCAAATACCGAGAAGGGAGAAAACAAATATTATCCCAGAAACCCAAAAAAAAAAGAAACCGACAAGAGGGAAGTCAGTAACACTGTACCTCAATACCAGGTCCAACGAGAGTCCCGTAGTCACCGACAAAACACCGCCTTGATACCCGACACCGAACGCAAGTTAGGCATCAGCAATCATCACAAACAGGGATGGTGACTGTAATCATAAAACAACACAGCCCTGAAATTTCGTCCATGCAAGTGCCAGAAAACAACATAAAAAGGAGACAGGATTCCAAAATTACAGCCGCAAAGAAAGGGCTAGCCAGAGGACCACAATATGACCCCCAAACCGTAAAGGAGCGAGAGATGGATCGTCAGTAAGGGGTTAACTATGACTGCAGTGGGTACAGAACAAGGAGTAGTGTCAAATCCCGATTCTAGTGTTGTATATGGCGGCTAGCTACAGCAATGTCGCATCCTCCATGGAACCGTAGCTCCGAAACCCTACCCAGACCGAGTCCTCTGTTATTGCCACATAGTCATCAACTAGTGTGTTGAATGTTATTGGCCATTGAAGGAGTCCTTTCTTTTTCCCACTTACCTATAAAAAGGATCATTTATATATAACGTTTTGACTTGTTTTGTTTTTTCTTTTGACTTTTTAAGATAGGTAAATGGTTTATCATGTTTTTTTATCAATTTTTTAATATGTTGTTAAATATAATTAAGAAAAACATTATCATCTTAATTTTATTTTTATTTTGTGATACATTAATTGTATTTGGCTTTTTGTCCAATTTTGTATTTTTAAAAATTGTAATTTTTAAAAAAATATGTTTTAAAACAATTTAAAGTGATTTTAAAAAAAATAATATAATTTTTAGGTCACCATTTCAAAATGTCTACAACCTTACAGAATAAAGGTTTGTTTTTGGTAGCACTATTTTTCGATTCATAGGTTGATTTGATTTTTGGCATTTTCATTGCAACCACACATGTTAAGGTTATGGTTTCAAATAATTGTAATTCGAGCCTCAAAAAAATATATAGGGTTGTTATGGTAGCACCACTTTTCGATTTGGGGATTGATTTTGGGTTTGTAATTGTAGCGATGTCGGTCAATAAGGCTAGGGTTTCAAACAATACGTAATTTTATCCTTAGAAAAATCGATTCAATGGTGCATCTATGGTTTAAATTGTTAAAAAACTAGTAATTTTAGCCTCAAAACAAAAAGTTTCTACCCATAGCAACAATTTTCAATTCAATGGTTGTTTCTGACACAAAAATATGAGTTTTTATGGCTGGAGTTCTCATCAAGTTGTATAATGTGCTACAACCACGGCAAGACATGGCACTATGTGTTGAGCGGTTGTCGAACGTCTCGTGCCCATTGAGTGTCCATCCATGTGACCAAAGGAAGACGCAGCACTATTGGCATCCCTCCTCTAGTATAATCTATTTACTTTGTACTTATTGTTGCATTAAACATAAACTTAAATAAGTGTTCTCTCAAATGAGTATTCCTTATTTGCAATAGTTTCTTTAATGTTATTTTCCTCTAATAAAATTAATGAAAAAAAGAGAATATGATCAAGATACATTGAACCATTAGAACAACCAACCATCAATCATAAGCATGTGTCTCACCATTTTTTCAATATATCATGCATGGCTTTCTAGCTACATTATGTTTAAAAATAGATTAAAATATCACAAATGTTAATCACTTTTAAAAAAATTGTGACATTGTAGATAATAATAATAAAAATTACAAATTTAGAGACTTGCATTCAATCATAAATTTAAGTTGTATTTACTTTACACTTATACATTAGATTTCCTCACTATATCTTCATATGTTTTCTTCACAATTTCCCACTTTAGCTTGAATTTTTATTCACGTTACTTTTCAGGGTCCATTTTAGTTTAAATGATTTTTGTAAATTGAATTTGAGGGAATTTTATTTCGCTGCAAAAGCTTCTTTCATCTTTGATTATTCCTTTTTTTCACCAATGGTCCTCTTGAAATCATCCAAAAGTAAATAGCACATTATTTGTTTCACCTTCTTGTAGTCAAATTTATTATAAACCTCGTCATAAATACTAATGCAAATAAAATGTCTTGGAATGATGATGTTGTCTATAAATAATTTTTCACCGCCTTGTCTTTTTTTCAGTTTCATTTCTTTATTTATATCCATATACTCAACAATGCAACATATTGAATGGTAGTGTACATATAACAAGTGGATATTTTCTCTCTCCCACCATTCATGACAAAACCATGGGATTAGCTTAACAATGAAGTTTAGCTATCATCATCAATAATTGTGGTTTGAAATATAAATGTATTTGAAACCTATGATTGCATTATAGTATTAAGTCTTTACATTTGCCATTATCATGTTTTATTTTCTTATGACAATTGTGTTTTTTTTTGCAATAAAATGTTCCTCTTTAGATTATTATACAACAAAATATACTTGCATTTTAAACAGAGGAAAAGGTCACAAAGACAACAACCAATGCCAAAATCTTATAACAGTCCCACCAGAAGATAAAAAAACAATGTGACATAGGGCCACCTTAATGCCAAATGCTTATCCAGTTTTGAAGAATTTCCAATGGTAAATGCAATGTTCAATAGCATTCAATTAATAAACCTGATCTTTACATCTTGATATTATCATTTGCATATTTCTTCATTATAATGCTCTTACTTTAGCAGTCTACTTAGAGTCAACCAAAATATAACAATCATCTACTGCATATCGTTATTGATGGGTCTGGCCTAACAAATAGGCATGTGAATTTAACCACATTTAAATTTAAGCTAAGAAAAACTCAATTAAACCTTAGATTAGTTGTGAAAATCCCATAAAAGTTAAAGAACATATTTTGAAGAAAACTCATACAATTACCTCTATCATACAATGGATTGTTTTAACATATTTTGAAGAAAATCATATAATTACCTCTATCATACAATGGAATTTTTTAAGTGGGTGTAGTTTCCTTGTCAATCACGTTGATATCAACATGATTAGAATATCTTTCATTCTACATCTGAGGCAATTAAGAGCAAGGAGTTGGTTATATATGTTCTTATTAGTTGGAGCTCTTTGATATGTTCGAGTAGGAGACATTCAAATAATGCAACTTACAAAGGATGGTGTGGGTTGAACTTTTACATTGCATAATCAAGTATTGACTCTTTGTCCTATAATGCATAATTATTTAGTTATGAATAGAATGCCCTCAGATTCATTGTCAAAGATTATTTCTAGTTGAAAATTTAGGATTTGCACTTACATAACCCGGCCTTGGGGCTGCAATGAGTGTAATTTATGCATAAGATTATTTAGTTATGAATAGCATGCCCTCAGATTCATTGTCAAAGATTATTTCTAGTTGAAAATTTAGGATTTGCACTTACATAACCCGGCCTTGGGGCTGCAATGGGTGTAATTTATGCATAAGATTATATACCATGAATATAGAATCCATGTACATCATACATAGAACTTAAATGTATAGATTCCAAAGAAGTCATACATAGAACTTGAATATATATATATATATATATATATATATATATATTTATTGATTGATTGATGTACAATACGTTTAATCTTCTTAAACTAGAATAAAAGGTTAGTGTAAAAATATTTTGCCATTGAAATGTCACCACTTGGGGCTCAATTTCCAAGCCTCATATTTTCCCTTTCAATTATAATATTTTTCTTTTTCTTAAATATGAGAAGTATAGCCCTCCTTTTTAATTAAATTTCACCTTATGATGACTTTGTTTTGTTGTCTTAGATATTTTCGTCTGAATATCTCACTTATCAATTGTTTAGTTTCAGCATATTTATTTTTATCATTTTTATCAAATCTCACCTCATTCCCTTTAGTCATTCTTTGTTCCTTGGATATTTTCCTCTAAATAACTCACTTATCAACAATTTACTTTTATCTTACATATTTACACTTCTTTTTTAATTAAATCTCACCTTACGAGGACTTTGTTCTTTATATATTTTCCTTTGAATAACTCTCTTATCAACAGTTTACTTTTAACATATTTATTTTTATAATATAGTATAAGTAAAGCAATTTTATTAAATATTGCCTCATCCGACAAAGCCATATTTGTTCCTTGTATATTTCCCTCTAAATAACTCACTTATCAACAATGTACTTTTATCTTACATATTTACTCTCTTAATTTTCACAGGTCAAGCCTTGCCAAACCAATAATTATGTTTGAAATATGACTTATATATTTTTGCTTGATTGATTGATGTGGTTCAGCAGAATAACACTTCAAACGTTGAAGCATGAAAATTTCTATCACCAACAGAGATCCATCTTAACTTCAGCTCTATCAAACATCGAGAAGGATCAAATCCCTTTAAGTGCAAATCTTTCCTTAAGAAATATTTGCATTTCAAGGGATTTTATCACTCTTGACGCTTGATAGAGGCAGAATTGAGATGGATCTATGCCGTTTTAAAACGCAGTTAACATATTTATTTATATAAATGTGTTTTACACCTAATTTACAATCTATCCAACTAAAATCTTTTAATATATTTTAATCATTTTTATTTAAAATATTATTTTAACCTATGTGTGCCACATCAACGTTACAAATATGACACATTTCACCCACCTAGATTGTAGAAAGCACCTCTCAACACAAATAAAGCTAGTGCATCTCATAAAAGAAAAAAATAGTAAAACCATGGTCGAGAAGCCAACAAAATTTACAAGGACAATGACACAAAATAAGAGTGTTTGATTAAGTCGTGAAGAATGCAGCATATGAGAATGGGAAAAGTTGACAATGAAATGAAGCTTTTAATAAACTTCAATGAAAGACCCAAAGGTCTGATTTTATAGATGAGGGAAGACAATAACAATTTTAATCTTTTCTTAATCATGCCATAATAAATGCTCAAAGGTACGGGGTATGGAGTTAACTTCAGAATTTGGAAAGTTAATCTCATTGCAACTTAGAACCATGGTATCAGGACTTGAATCTCTCCACTAATGACAAGTCACCGTAAGAACACAAGTACGACGAATTTTAAAACAGATATTGACCAAAACATAAATCCATATTCTGTATAATTTTCTATATCTTTATCCATCAAAACATCAATCCATATTCTGTATACTTTTCTACATCTTTGTCTACCGAAACATCAATCCATATTCTGTATACTTTTCCACATCTTTGTCTACTTTCTCCACACTAGTGTGTGCCTTGGTTTCAATTGAGTATTGTGTAAGATTAGATAAGATTCACCCAATACCCGTCTAAAAACTCAATCGGAATTCAATTTATACTTTGCATGTCACGGTCCATCTCCTCGATATCTCATGTAAAAGTTTATTGGTCTAACCTCTGTTAGTTTCAGGCTACTCTTATTGGCGTCAATGAATAAGTTAATTGATCATGTGTATTAGCCAGACCTTTTTCTTTTGGAAAAACCTAAGAGATGTTTTCCCATACTCTTAGGGGATTCAAACAGGGCCCTACTAGCATGGAACTAGCTAACCCCCGACAACATTGGCAACAACCAATTGATCTAACCAATTGCAATGTATAGTAGCCAGACCTATCCATACCTAAACCTAAAACCCAAATATAGTCCATACAGAATATGAAGCAAAACCCCAGATATATTCAATCCAATCCCACAGAAAACACATTTAATTCACTCTTTGAACAGATTTTGAAATTTTGGAAGAAATTCCAGTACATTGTTGCAACTTGCATGTAATTAATTCCAGCTCTTGTCAATCTAAAAATATTGATGTAATTCGAAGGCCCTTGAGAGCTTATTTTTTGGACATTCAAGTGCTTCGTGTTTATGCATTTTGAGTGGAAGACTTGATAGGGAATGCAAAGTGCAAACCATTTCACTCTTCACTTGAGTACATTTGGGCAAATGCTTTTGCAACATTTTCTAACCACACCAAAAATACGAGGAAAGGTTGCCATGATGCTTTAAAACCACCATCCCACTCTTCACTTGACTACGTCTAGGTTAATGCTTTTGGTGTCGAAATTTAGCATTAGCATGAACACTTTAAAATTTGCAGATTATCATAAACAACTTGACAAGTGCAATAAACAACATTAAACCATCAACACACTGAACACGAGTTTTTTTACTGGGGAAACCTTTAAAGGACAAAACCCCAAAAGCATTAGTAATTCATCTCGTAAATGAGATGACCGAGTTTATTCAAAAAATCTACAAACCCTAACTGGGTTGTTCCACAATTCCAGATCAATTTTCCAATTTACACAAAAAATGCCAAATTGGCTTTTTCACAAATTAGGGCTTTCTGCCCTAATTTATCTCTCTCCTGCCCAAAACTGTACAACTGCCCTATTTTGTTGTTGCCTGCTTCCCTGCACTTGTCCGAACTTGCACAGCTGCCCTGTACCCATCCGTACCTACTCGGCTACCTTTTTCCTACTGCCCGCTACTCTTTCCTTCTGTCTAAAACCTGCTGGACAGGTCTGTGGGCTGCCTGTGGACCTTCGGGCTTGTCTGTTGACAGCTCGAGGCCTTACAAGGTCTATTGCAGCTGTCTACAACAGCCTGCAGCCCTCACGAGAGGCTGACCGATGGTTGGTCATAGGCCAAACCCTTACGGGTTTGTTGACCGAGGGTTGGCCATGAACCAAACCCTCACGGGTATACTGCCCGAGGGTTGGTTGTGAGCCAAACCCTCATGGGTCTGTTGCCCGGGGGTGGGAAAGAGAGGGTTGAGCCCTTACCCGTGAAGAAGGAGGGCAACTCGTGGAGGAAAAGCGCTGCCCATGGAAGAAACAAGGGCTGCCTGGTAAAAGATGAAGAGTTGCCCGAAGCTTGAAGTTGCCCGTAAAATGAAGAGGAAGAAATTAGGGTGCAACCCTAACTCAAAAACCAGTTGTTGCAATGGATGATGATGCCCTAGCTAGACTCATCCATGCCAAGGCATAATCATAAAAACCTTCTTCTTCAAAACCTGTGAGATCTTCTGATGGGGCAGTTGTACCTGTGAGATCTTCTGATGGGGCAGTTGTACCTGTGAGAGCAAGTGTGTGTACTAATGAAATGGATTGGTCTTCTTTTATATCCTTTGAGTCACCTATAAGTGGGCCAAAATTAGAAAGATCAAAATAATAATATTTTATTCTTTTCTAATTTTGACTTTTGCCTTTAGTGGTACTAAAAGTCTTTTTGCACTTTCACTTTTACACCTTAGTGGTACTAATAAGAGTCTTCATGTAATTTTGACTTTTGCTTTAGCCTTCTTTAAGTGCCCCTATGGTCATCACATTTGGTCAAGGTGGTCTTTCATCACCACTCAAAGTAAATCATCATGAACAGAGAGAATTACTAATGCTTTTATCTCACACTCTATGTGAAACCAAGATCGGGTACTAAGGTGTCTTAACCATGGGTAGCTAAGCCTTGGAGAAGATCGCAGAGCCCACTGATCAAGGGTCAAAGCGTCACACATGCCTAGACCCGGTCTAGGACTTATAGTGCCTTCCCGATAGCACACCAGGTGCCTCGGCCATAGGCTGCATAATTTGACACTAGGTCAAATACTTGGTAACAAACCAAGCGCCTTCATTCTCCCGAAGAATGGCCCTCAGCCCTGGGCTGAGTCCTGGTAACTAACCAGGAGCCTCCATTCAAAGGAATGGCTACTCGGAACTAAGCTGAGTCTACCAGTGCTAGACTGGTTCACATCATGGTCCTGGACCAAATGTCACCATTCAAAAGAATGGTCACTCAACAGAGGGT
Source organism: Pseudotsuga menziesii (assembly GCA_001517045.1). Classification (NCBI taxonomy): domain Eukaryota; kingdom Viridiplantae; phylum Streptophyta; class Pinopsida; order Pinales; family Pinaceae; genus Pseudotsuga; species Pseudotsuga menziesii. The sequence continues at coordinate 54,949 of LPNX010566751.1, forward strand.
TGAGTCCCCCCAGTGCAAAGCTGGGTCCATATCATGGTCAAGGACCAAATATCATCATTCAACAGAATGATCACTCAACTCAAGGTTGAGTCCACACCGTGGTCCCAAACCAAGTGTCCCCATTCTCCTAAGAGAATGGCTCTCGATGCTACTCAGAAAAATCAACATTTGGAACATTTCCTAACAACGTCAAAAATATAAGGAAAGGTTGTTATGATGTTTAAAACACCATCCCACTCTTCACTTGAGCCCAATTGTGTGAACGCTTTTGCAACATTTCCTAGCCACGTTAAAAATAAGAGGTAAGGTTACTATGATACTTAAAAACAAGACAGATGGTTTATTGGGCCAACAATTTTTTGCACAAGCAATACCTCTGATTGAATTTTTTTACATCATTTACTGGTGAGAAACAAATGCGTGGCCTATTTTGCCCAATATGAACACTCGGTACACCAGGTAACTTAAGGTGCTGATTTACAGTTTAGGACAATTTCCAAGGAGTGCTAGTATCTACAGAGAATATTATAATGGTCTGCCATTTGATGGAACCGTTCAATTAGTAAATTCAAATTGTATTTGCATTCTCAATAACCTTGCTCCTTGTCTAAAAGCTTGACATTAAAAGAAGATGATCAAAGAATCTTCTATCCTCGTTTCCAAGGCAGACTGAGTTTTCTATATGCAATATACCGTTTGGCAAGTAAGTTCCTTAGATTTAAGTTTTCATTTCTTGTTAATTATTATCACAGAGGTTGAGATAAGATGATAACTGAATCTTCTATCCTTTTTTCCAAGGTATATTAAGTTTTGTATATGCAATATGTTGTATGGAAAATGAGTTGCATAGATTTGACTTTCTATTTCTTGCCACATTTGTGTTTGACATATTGGCATAAAAGTGAGTAAAACCATCACTGGAAACCTCAATGTATCACAACGTTGGGAGACAATGTACATAACATAACAACTAAATGGCAATCCATTAACATCGTAGTACAAAGTAGAAGTTTATAGACATGTTGCTTTATGGAATGGATTATATTAAATAGTTTAGATTGAAAGAACTAGTGAAAACAATTCCAACTTGTCAACAGGGGTTTGGTCAGATGGTAATGCAGGGAGGTGTTTCAGTGTTTCAGACCCACACACCAAGGTTTAAATCCCCCCAGAAACGGGTTTCACCTCTCATGCCCTCTCTCGCCCATGAAAGTGGACTGCTTCAAGCATTTGGGGTCGGGTGCAAGTCCTGTGTGACTTTGGCGTAATAGATACCCCAACCCTGATATCTTACCCAAAGTGATTTTTCTTGTGTTGTAAGCCAGATATATTACATTGTAATTATCCCCGATTCGGGAAAGGCACTCTTGTCACATATGGATTGGGGAAGGGCATGCTTGCCACACATGGATTAAAGGCAGAAACGCTTGCCACACTTTTCAACTCCATTATTCTAACTCATGTATCATTAATTGTATAATCAGCACTTTTCCAAAAAGTATACAATACCTTCCATATGAACAGAACTTTAGAGTAAACATCTAAAGCTTCAGATCTTGACGATAACATTTTGCAAAATTGAAGGGCCTAATTAGATTGGCATCCAGTTGGTTTCGGAAGACAAAAGATATGTAGGCAGACCCCTTAGCAACCCTTCCATTAAATAGAAGGTCATAATATCCCAACATAAATAATAAAATGTCCTGTGTTCCTAGACTTCACAGAATATGCACCAAGGAAATAGAATCAAGCAAAGAATTCATGCCGGAGACTTTTCCTCCACAAAATTTTTGTAATCCATACCAAGAAGCAGCATTAACTGCTGGAATTAATTGAGTGAATAAACACTATTTGTATTCCTCTGGCAATCGGAAACCCGATATCACTTTTTTGTCAGCATACATATAACCTGTCTTTGGCATGACGTGCCAGTGCATTGTCAAATTGAACTCCTGACCACGTAGATTGCTTCCCTGGGAACAAAAAAGAATGAAGAAAAATATAAATACTTGTTAGCTTCATAGAAGAAAAGATGGGAGCTGCTTAGTAAGATCAAAAGATCAATTACACCCATGAAGCTTAGCACTCAACAACTTGTCATGAAAAAGTGCTATGAGTAACACGCTAAGGGTATCTTGTATGGATGGAGCTAGTATCTGAAGAACGTGAATTAATACATTAAAAACAGGAAAATATATAATGTATAAGTAAACAAAACAAGTGAATGTAACTCAGACCGGGTATGTATATGACAGACTCACTTCAAAATCTTATTGCTTTTGTAGATGTTGCTTGCGTGAGGACAAAGAAACTTTCACTTGCTTGATCATTCCTCTCAGTAAAAGTGATCTAATCTATGGTGCACAGATACTTAGAGAGAACAAGCATGAAAGATAGAAAGCCTCTCAGAAGCAAACCTGATCAACAAAGCTATATTTGTTTGCTGTGTGGATCCAAAACAAAGCATGCTCTTTTGAAGGTATGATAGCATCCCACAGTGACACCTGTTAAGGCATTCAAAGAAGATTTAGAAACAACTGATCCCTTGATAATCTCTCTAGTCAGAAAAAGGTAAAATACCGAAATCAATATACTATTACTGAACAAAACAGTCACAAGACAAAACTTAAATGCTAAAAAGTATGATGTATACTGCAGTCGGTAATGTAGGAGTAAATCAGTGTATTGCTACATTGAGATTTCTAGGGTATTGATAGAGTTGCTTATTATTGTTTCATTTCATGCTATTGAAGATTTCTGAGTCATATTTAAATTCAAAAGATAAATTTATCCTAGAAATTATAAACACGGTAGGGCCAAGAACAGAAATCTCCAACCATTACAAACAAATATTTAACATCCTTGGCACCTAAGTCACCTGGTTCAAATTCGTGTTCAAATTCGGAGACCTTGAAATTCAACAAAAAATTCGGCAATAAGTTCTATTATAAATTTGGAAATTAAAAATATTTTATATTAAATATAATAATGATATGTATAATATTAACTAATAAATATAATAAAGATATAATAAAAAAACATTTCATTTTATATATATTATTAATTAAAAATATTTTATATTATATATAAATATTAAATATAATAATGATATGTACTAATAAATATACTAAAGATATAATAAAAAACATTTCATTTTATATATATTATTAACTATAATATTAACTATAATTGTTAAATTAAAATATAATAATTAAACATTAAATATATTAAATATTATATATATTAAATATAAATCACAAAATGTTGATAATCACACCAACAAACAAAAATGACAGAGCGACCGCTGCTAAATTGAAATTGAATATCCATGTTGTACCCACTCAACTGACCACCAGCAAAATAAACCCGGTCAATTTTCGAACTAATCGAACACCCAGGATCGCTAAGTCCGTCTCACGCTTACAGTTACTTCGCATGATCTATCGATCGATTGATTGACTTGGCAAACATACCCGTCACAAACCACGACCTACAGGCTGCCAGGAACCGACCAAAAACGCCAGTACGAAACCCTCAAGGCGGTCGCAAGATCACGCCGCTACGAAACACTCAAGTGCAGACACAAAATTATAGGCGACGGAATTTAGGTTAGGGTTTACCACATGAAAATCGGCAAATTTTTTGAACAAAATCGGGCTGCCACAAAAATTGGTGAATTTCGATTTTGAAGGCGAAAATTCGCCGAATCTGGTGACTTAGCTTGGCACCAGACCTCTGCTAACTGCCAACAAACAAGGCCACAACTTAATGATGATTATGGTTGTCATGTATGGTGAAGCATATCTCAGCAGGTAGTCAGAAGAAAAAACACACAGATCAATCTAATCCTCGTATACTTGAAACATGCAGCTCAGTTACATGTTGGCAGCATCTTATTCAAAGTCCCTAGAGAAGACATCAAAAGTATCTTCAAATTTATGATGGAACAAGAATACATATTCAGGGTCTAATATTCAGGGTCTAATAAAGAATACAAGAATACATTTCCAAAATAATTCTTGCTGCTTTCAGATCAGAAAATGCATCCTTATGTAGAAACCACTGGAACACGATATTGGAAAAGGTCAACAAGGCTAGTAATACAGTACTGATTGTTGTTCCTCCAGAACTCATTCCTCCGGGTTGAGTTTTATCAGTATGGTCAACAATTACCTTTTACAAATTTGTGATGGCATTAACGTGATATTGGGTCTGAAATGTTGGCATACATCATTAGAAATTATTGTAATTTATATATAGATATTTGAATCTTGCATATCAAAATCAGATTTCTTTAGATGAGATCATTGTAATTAATATGGTAATTTCACTGCTTTTTCTGATTCAGATTCATTCTAATATTCAAGAAATTATTTTCAGGGTAAGGCTTTGGATTCAGAAGTGGCAGTGTTGAAATAGTAGTTCTTTTGTTGATGAAATTACCTGCACTTCTTACACAGTGGCAAGGCTTCATGCCAATTTTTCTTATTACATGTATTTGCTAGACCAAGAATGTATTTGCTAGACCAAGAGTTGTTCCTTCTGGATTCATGGGTGCAAGGACTTATAAATTTATAATTGTTTGTTAGCTTTTGAATTCTCTTTGAAAGTTTGAACCATTCTTAAAAATATCTTGCAGGAACACTACCAGATTGGGATCAAACCTTGATCCAGATCCTTAACTCCTCTTCCATGGTCTTAGGCTACTTGTTCCTTTCAGCAACTCTACTGGTATGCCTTTCTTTTGGTTTGGTTTCTCCTTTGAAGGCTTGTTGTTTTTTTCCCAAGGCATCCCCATTGGCTTAGTTCCAGCCTAGAGCCTAGAGGAGGGAGGCATAGGTTGTTATTGATGAATAGGATCTCAATATAGGCAATGATTTGTTGACATGTATGATTTATGATTTAGATCACATTTATTTTTTAAAATAAAAAATGTTCTTGCTCATATATATATATCGCGTTTCCCCGTTTCCAAAATTTTGGGGGCTCACGTTTCCCCCATTTCCCCTTTTCGTGCAACTTAGATCCAAATCCTCAAACTAGGGACGTTCCAGCTCAACTAGGGCAAGAGAGGTACCACCTTCCTAAGGACACTTTGGGTCATCATACAGCACTTCATTGTTTCATCATTTATATGGTTGACTTAGGTTTTTTTATTGTATTGTAACGTTACTCATAGGTGAGAATCAAGTCAGTTTTGCAAGGTGTAGCGCAGTATGCAGGTTTGTTCAATTGCAAAAACACTCTTTGAAATCTGTGGCATTTCTCGTCATCAGCCCAAGCAGCTTTAAAGCCTAAAGAAGCACTTTTCTGGGTGAGTTCCTTCCTTTTCACCTGTTTTTCATCTCCAGCATAAAGGTTAATTGGCTCACCAGAGGATTTCTGTAAATAAACCCTAGTTAGCTTTCCTTCGTTAATTTGTTATCGTCTCATCGTTGTTGACACCTAATTGATTTACCCTAACTAATCTACAGCCCTACATCACATAGTCAACTATAAAACGTTAATTAACCTAGAGGCCTTCCCCCCCTCCTCTTTTATTCCTCTCTTCATCTCCAATACGGTTTCTCAGTTTTGCCCTAAAACCAAGTGTCAACTCAACTCAACATGGTGGCTCACCCCAACCATCACGCAACACAGAGGTCCAATACTACAAGGCAATTGTTGCACAAAAGGAGGCCTAGAACCAAAACTTTCTGACCATACGAACATTCAACAAATCTTGGGCAATGAAGAATTCTTAACAGAAGGTTGAGCAACAGAACATAGTCACAAGAACAATTGTGTGAAAGCCATAAACAGAGAACTGTTGCATACAACATAAAAATGAGAAATAAACTAAACGTACTTCCCACTTAAATTCTTGCAAAGTTTCAACTTTTTTCAGCTGAAAAAAACCTTAAATGCAAGAAAGAAAAGAAAAAACCAAAAAAACGATATGACTAGTCACAAATACATGATATTTTAAATATATCATGCTTATTGTTATTTGGAGATTCAAGGGGGTAACACATACATAAGTCTTGCTGTAATTCGCAAAGTCTTTCCCTCAAAAGAAACACTTCATGAGTAAATATCGAATGGATAAGAAACAAAATTTATCCAATGATTTCCTATGTTCGAACATTTATGATTGGCTAAAAATGCCAGTTGATCTCAATCCCTTGCCATACAAACTACTAAACAGTGCTTGGTGTGAAGACTTACTAGCAGTCTTCCACAGGAAAGCATCTCGCAGGGTCAGAGGCATGCCCACCTACACTTTTCATGCACCCCATTTTTCGAAATGTGGCAAAACGCACAGCAAAACATTTTGCCAATGTGCAGGACACGCTTTTGCAAAATGGGTTCTGTGAGGGCAGCCATTTGCCAGAGGGAGCCCTCACTAAAGTGCTGATTTTTCTGAGCAGCATCGAGAGCCATTCTCTTAAGAAAATGGGGACACCTGGTCAGAGACCACGGTGTGGACTCAACCTAGAGCTGAGTGTTCGTCTGTTGAATGATGATATCTGGTCCTTGACCATGATATGGACCCAGCTCTACACTGGGGGGACTCAACCTTGTGTTGAGTGACCATTCTGTTGAATGGTGACATCTGGTCCGGGACCACGATGTGAACTAGTCAACACTGGTAGACTCATCCTAGTTCTGAGTAGCCATTCCTTTGAATGGAGGCACCTGGTCAGTTACCAGGACTCGGCCCGGGGCTGAGGGCCATTCTCCGAGAGAATGGAGGCGCTTGGTCTGTTACCAAGTATTTGACCTAGTGTCAAATTATGCAGCCTATCGCTGAGGCACCTGGTCTGTTACCAGGAAGGCACTATAAGCCCTAGACCGGCAGTGTCTAGGCATGTGTGACACTCTGACCCTTGATCAGTGGGCTCTGCGATCTTCTCCAAGGCTTAGCTACCCTTGGTTAAGACACTTTAGTACCCGATCTTGGTGTCACACAGAGTGTGAGATAAAAGCATTAGTAATTCTCTTTGTTCATGATGATGTACTTTGAGTGGTGATGAAAGACCACCTTGACCAAATGTGATGACCATAGGGGCACTTAAAGAAGGCTAAAGCAAAAGTCAAAATTACATGAAGACCCTTATTAGTACCACTAAGGTGTAAAAGTGAAAGTGCAAAAAGACCTTTAGTACCACTAAAGTCAAAAGTCAAAATTAGAAAAGAATAAAATATTATCATTTTGATCTTTCTAATTTTGGCCTACTTACAGGTGACTCAAAGGATATAAAAGAAGATCAATCCATTTCATTATTACACACATTTTTCTCTCACAAGTACAGTTGCTACATCAAGAAGATCTTACAGGTTTTTCAAGAAGGAAGGTTTTATGCTTATGCCCTAGCATGGATGAGTTTAGTTAGGGCATCATCACTTGCTGAAGAAAAACCATAGGCTAGGGTTTCATTGTCAACAGGTGTAGCTACTGGTTTATGAGTTAGGGTTTCATCCTAACCTCTCTCAGTTTTTCCCGAGCAGCCTTCCATCTAACTCCGGGCAGCTCCTTCTCCCTTCAACAGATCCGGACAGCAGTTTTTTGGTTCCAGGCAGGGTGCCCCTCTTCTCGGGTAGCCTTCTTGCTGCCCACGGGCAGCTGCTAGCAGGCTCGGGGCAGCCTGTTTGTGCTCCCGAGCTGCTACAGCAGCACCGGGCAGCTAGCAGGTGCCCACGAGCTGCTAGCAGCAAGCTCACGCTGCATGCTAGGAGCCACGGGCTGCTAGCAGCAGACCCGGAAGTCCTTCGGGCAGGCCCTAGGGCCTCGGGCCAGCAGTAGGGTAACCCTGCTGCTACTCGAGCAGGCCCAGACTGCTCTCGGGCAGTAGATCTGCTCTTTCGGGCAGACAATCCTGCTTTCGGGCAGCCCAAAACAGTGAGCAGCAGGATCATATGCACGGGCAGCAAACAGGTACGGCCAGGAAACATAACAGATACGGACGGGCAGCAGGGTACAGACGGGAAGCAGTAAGGGCAGCCTGCTAATTTGGGCAGGAGAGAGAAAAATTAGGGCTGCAAGCCCTAATTTGTGAAAAAGCCCTGATTGGGCATTTTTTTGTGAAATTGGAAATTTGATCTTCTGTAATTGTGGAAAAACCCAGTTAGGGTTTGTGGAATTTTTTGGAAAAACTTAGTCATCTCATTTACGAGATGAATTACTAATGCTTTTCGGGTTTTTGTCCTTTAAAGGTTTCCCCAGTGAAAAATCTTGTGTTCAATGTGTTGATGTGATTGATGTTGTTTACTGCACTTATTATTTGTTTGTCAGTCTGCAAATTTTAAAAGTATTCATGCTAATGCTAAAAATTCAACATAAAGTACTATACAACCCAGATTCAACCCTTCATTCAATGTAGATGGGATCACATGAACACACCTTTGCACATGGAAGCATATGCACTTAACCCGAAATGGTATGTGGAAAGGCATGAGAGAGTTCCTCCCATTGATAATCCTAAGGTGAAGAATAGTTTTTGAGAAGCATTTGGAAAGATGTACAATGAGGAGGAAGGGGCAAAAGTTTGGAGACAATTTGTTCAGTTTGCAGATCTTAGTGACCCCTTCAACAAGCCCAATGCTCGACCAAATTGAATAGATCTAAGCCAGGATGACCCGCTTGGTTGGTGGAGGATGCATGGGGATAAAGCTTTGAAGCTCAAACATCTTGCTATTCCTTTGTTGTCTCAGATTGCTAGTTTCTATGTAGCAGAGAGGAATTGGTCCACATATAGCTGCATCCACTCTATCAGGAGGAACAGACTTACTTCTAGTCTTCTAGAAGAGCAAAGAAGTTAGTTGTTGTGCATAGCGCCCTACGTCTTGGGCATAGGAAGACCTCTGAGTAATTGAGGGGACAAATGATACGGTGGGATGTCGATCCTGATTATGATTTAGATAGCGGCATTTCCTTGGTTGACCCTAATGATTAAGATGCCAGAGACTGTGGGGCATTGCCTTCGGCAATAATGCTAATTTTTCATTTCACATGTTCTATTTCTTTCTACTTTTAATTTATTTTTGTTTCGAATATTGATAGACTCGACACCTTAACTTTTAAGTCCTACAATATTTAAAAATTTGAATCTTGATGTATAAGATCAAGAATTCACAGTATTCAGTTTTCATTTCAGTATGGTTGTATTTCTGATTTCATTTACGATTTTTAATTTAATGTATGCACTCTAAATTTGTATCAGTGATATTTATCAACTTCTAGAGACTCGGATGATTTATATCTTCTTGATTTTCAATTTTCTAAATAGAATGAGAACTTAGAAATACAATGGTGATGGTCAATTGCAGATATAACATTTACAATTTATTATGTTACATTGTTATCATGTATGACTATGTATTATAAAATTTCAATGATTGATGTTTCAATTTGCATGTATTCTAATTTAAATTTTGCAGTCTTTCAGGCAGAGTCCCTTAGGTTGAAGACCTTGACGTCCCCTTCAACATTCCCCAAAATATGGCAGGTACTTATACATATGCCAATCCCACACTCCTGCATCACAGAAAGTTCGTGGAACATTGGTGTTTTTCCATATTTGTGCCAATGTGATTATTTGATGTTGTTGTTGGTTTATATTCAAAACGAATTGAAGAAATGAATTTATTTTGTATTTTTTAATGCTTGCCACAGTTTTGTTGATTTATGCTGATTTTTCCAATGTCATGTGCAACCCCCCCGCAAATTTTTGTCAGTGCTGATTTTTTCAATAATGATATATATCACTGTCATCCCCTAAGAAATTTAGGGTTGTGCTCTAGCTGTTTCAGACAGCCATTCCACCATTCCATCATTCCAGAAACGCATGCAACATAGATTACAACCTTGATATGATTGTCAGGCCTAACCTGTCATACAATTAATAACAGTTCCTTGTTTAAAGAAATGTTTCGTGAAGGTGAAAAGATCAATATATAACATATCAATATATATAGTCAATTCATACATTTTCTATTCACTTTGTCTTAGTAACAATTATTTGCAATGCTTACATATTATAAATGTCTTAAATGTCTATTGTCTCTAATCCCTAATTCAAGAAAATACCTGATTTAATGCGTTTTTTTTACTCTCATATTCCGCTGCTACGAAGATGAAAACCTACAATAACGAACAATATAAAGTCAGTATCAATTTCATTTTCTTTCAAAAATATAAAACAGCAGTTCCAAACATGTTTAACACAAAAGCTCGAATAATAAAGGCTGTATCAAATTAATTATTTTTCTATGTAGCTCCAATCATGTTTAATAAAAAAGGCACCATGAAATTAAAATAGCAATCTAGTAAGAGCACAATACAAATTTTGGGGCAAAACATAAAATAGAATAAAATTACATGCAAAAAGGGATATATTTTGTTTTATCATTAATCTAAAAATACATACTATAAACAGAAAGGGAAACCCCTATAAAAACATGCATGTTCAGGCATGTTCAATTTATATGATAGGTGTCAAAAAATATTAAAATGATAACAAGAAAGGATGAAATTTGTTTCATATGATTAAGACATAAAAAATAAACATGGGCATGTATGTTCAGGTATGTTCAATATGACAGGTGTCAAAAAATTTTAAAATGATAACAGGAAAGGATGAAATTTGTTTCAAATGATTAAGACATAAAATACAAACAACTTGGACATGTATGTTCAATTCATCCATTACAATAACAGACAATACAAAGCCCGCATCAATTTCATTTTCCTTCAAAAATATAAAACAGCAATTGCAATCATGTTTAACCACAAAGGTACGGATAATATAAAGTAGGTATCAATTTTATTATTTTTTTATATTAACCTGTACCTCCAATCATGTTTAATAAGAAAGGCACCATGTAATTAAAATAGCAATCTATTAAAAGCACAATACAATTTTTTTGAGAAAATATAAAATACAATACAATACTTTTTTGTATTTTTTATTTTATGTTCTTAATGTGTTTTCAACAAAAAATATTTTTATTGCAGGATCCATTGGCAAGCTGAAAATAGATCTTGGATTCTTGAGTGGATCCTCTCTCACCTCCAAATTGGGAATGTATCCCACGCAGATCCTGTAAATTTTCCTTCAAAGCTCAAACTAGGACTAAAACAGTATATTTAAAATTGTTTACTGAAATAACCACATATGAACTTCTTTACTAGTATGCAGCGGAATATAAATAACTGAGAGACATTCACAACATCACATCACAATATAGACACAGATATTTTGGGTATGGAAACGCACATAAAAAACCCAAAATGGAAAAACCGGTGCAGCAGTCAAAAATAGACTTTATATTATCAAGATATGGAACTTTTACAACCAGCAGTACGGATTTCGTACAGTTGCTGACGTCAGCAGTACGGGTCCGTACGGTCTGTATGGAAACTGTATTGTGCCATGCCTGCATGGCACGCTGCCCCCCTGTGCGATCTGTACAGTCTCTTGCTTAGTCTCAGTGAACCTGTCGTGCAACTGCTCCTCCGTATTTTCTGCAAACTCCTCCGTCTGACTTCTCTCTGCCTAATCCTATTTGTAAATGTGTCATCTCCACAGAATCTCCTTTTAACTTTATTGGCTAAGCAAAAACCCTAACGCTCACTATGGATCTATGGACGAGATCCTTCGATGAGAATCAATGGCCAAGAGTAGATTAGCCATTCACTTAAATATTTCACTTTTCACTTTAATAAAGTGATTCCATTAAAGTCAAAATCAAATCAGAATAATTATAGTATTTTCCTAAGTTAAAACTTAGGAAAATCTCTTTAATAGATTTGGCTTCTAGTTTAATGTCTCTCTAGCATGCAAGGACACATGCAATGCTAGAAGACCTTCCTTGTTGCTGCTTTTCAACATATCCATATCCAAATCCACATAAACATGGATCATGGATCCCATATCGGTGCACTGATAACATAGCCTTTGAACCTTGTCTAACACAAGAACTAGAGATAAGTTAGTTGTACATGTCCATTTAATACAAAGTTAGGGTCTCTTAAGATCTAAGTAGGAGGGGCTCATTGAATCCATCGACTATTATGTTATCAGTGGGTCTTTAATGGTTCCTCTCTAATGTGCTAGAAGGAGAAATAACCTTATAGAGAGAAAAAAGTGCGCTAGAATTAGAAAGAAAACCATCAACAAAAGAGAATGCAACACTTGAGGGTGCCCTTAGGAAAGTCACTTTGATAGAAGATGAAAAAAGAATCACTTGAGGATAAATTACAAATGATAGTTGTGTATTTATACACAATTTAAAAGTAAGGTGCTTTCCCTAAGAGGGTTAAGAGCCCACATGTACCAAGTTGGGTTTAGCCAAATCTTTAAATACAATATTAATTACAATATAAGGTTGGTCGTGGTCAAAAGTGAAGTTTACACCATTTTCAACATCTTCCCTTAAGTTGAAGAGGAGGCCATGAAGAAGAATGATGAATACAAATGAGAATGGGTGTACATATACCCAAGTCGAGATGATCAAACTACAAATGAGAGTGGGTGGTATTATCACAATGATTATATTCGTCAATAGTGTCCTGTTAGGTCAATGCAAGCGAGGTTTTGTGATCAACCCACTACAATTCAAGTCTCTCCACTGACGTTTGTGCTTGTGCTCATACTTGTGATAGTGCTTGGGGCCAAGTGCAAGTCTTGGGCGACTTTGGTGGAATAGATTCTCCTCAATCGAGACTTCCTAGCCAAAGGCTCAAATTTGAATATTTTAAGTTACCTATAGTAACTATATACCCTCCTAAATTGGGCAAGTGTGAACTTGTCAAGCCATGATAATAATCGGAACCACTCAAAAATAATTATATTAGATATTAAGATAACAAAGAATATTTTAACAATGATGCCATAACACCAAAAGACGAAACTTATCAAATGACATTATAAGTCATGAAATTACTAGTACAACCAACCCTCAAACTTAGTTGGTAAATCAAAAATAAAAGCAGTCACCTTTATTCATCCAAGAAGCCCCCATAAATTTGTTGATGCAAGCATAAACAAAAATATTAAAATATATAGCCCTACAAAACACTAAAATCCAAGTCTTGATCAATGGAGAATGTAGCATCAAACTCATAGCAATCTGGAAAACCTCAAACTAGAACTTGCAAGAGAAACGCTATTCAAAACCAATTTGGATATCGTTGTTTGTGTCAATTGTTGATGTTTTTAGTAGCATCAGAAGATATTCCACAAGAAAGAATAATAACAAGCCCAAAACAAGTTGGCCCGGTTAAATTGACCCATTCAAATGGTCAAGTCAACCCAATTAAGTTAAAATGACCCAGCCCATAGGTCAAGTCGGCCCAGATAGGAAAAGTGATTTTTCTAGTATAAATAGAAGAGAGGTGGCCTCTTTTGCAACATACCAATTCGCTCAAGCAGAGAAAGGAGCGTGGATCCAAGGAGGCATAGTCAAGGGTTCAAGAATCAAGAAGCATTGTGAAGACATCTTTTGGGGTTCTATCTTTCTTTCTCTCTACTTCGTTCTCAGAAGGGCTCAGAGATTATTATGTATCTTTCTTGTATTTTATTTGTGTAAGTTTCGGGCACTAGGTTAGACATTGTATCTTGTTGAAGAATCTTATCTAGAGAAGTTTGTTGGGTTTTTTCCAAGAAAGGGTTTTCCCAAGGAAAAATTGTGTCTACTGTGAATGTGTTTCTTTCAGTGATCCTTTATATGAATGCAGTTTATGTTTATGCAATAGATAAGTAAATAACATCTAACTGCTAAGAAAAAACAACATCAATGTCATATAAGCAAGGAAATGGTTAAGAAAGATTATCACCTTCTATGTGAATCTAAATAAACAATACCTATAGGTACATAGTATGATCGCATTTTATAGTAGTAAAAATGGCATTCTCTCCATTGGGCTATGATCTAGTTGCTGAGACATGACCTCACCATGCTAGTGACCCATGGGCCATGTTTAAAACCAGTGGACATACAGCGATGGATTATAAGTTAGTAGAGTCTAATGGGGTTCTTATGAAGCATTATGAAGCATACTTTTTCAACTCTTTGACCTAGATATTCCTAATGATTTGATCCAAAAAGTTGCTAGATGAATAACTTATCACATATAAATAATGCCATATTTCAACCCTTGTGAACAAAACTATACATCAAATAGGGCTTAATGTCATACTTCAACTCTGGCAACCAAAACTACCATCAAAGAAGGCTTTATGCCATACTTCAACCCTTGCAACCAAAACTACCATTAAACAAGGCTATGGAATATATAATTCAACTTGAAAAGGGAATGTTACCTAATTACATTTAGAGTTTAAAACATACAAAAAATTGCATCACCAAAAGAATAAGATTTAAATACTATTAAGGGAATAATTAAAGAGAGGAGATAAAGTTCCCAGTAAAACCATTTTGTTACCCCATTAGTATTAGTATGAAAAAGGGAAGAAATATAAAGATTGTGTGTTAGTTTCATAGCACCAAATAAAGTCATTATAAAAACTCACTTCCAAACACCACTGGCTGATGAATTGTAAGATGAATAAACAACATATTCTAGCAGTTCACAACCCCTACTAGCAGAGGATGCAGAAAAAGTCAAGGAAACAACCCCCATACCCATGTGAGGACTAGGGATGCAAGATTCATCATTAGATACCTAGGGGATGTTGTTTCACATTGTATTCATGGAAAGCATCCCATAGTATTTGTGATGCACCCTACATATTATGGCTCACTCGAGGAGAATAACTTCCACGCACATATCTCATCTCTTAAACAATTAAAAATAACAAATAAAAAACTAAAAATAACAAATAAAAAAACTATTATATAACTTTGCAAGTAATAGTGATATATATTATCATACATATATTATACTTAATATCCGCCCACAGGACGTAGAATAGACACTAAATGGGTGTACTGTTAAGGCACTCCTTGCATAAGGTCACCAGTTCGAAACCCTGTGGATACAAGCCTTACAATATATATATATATATAATGAAAAACCAATATTATCGTAATTGCTCGAATCAATGTACTCAGGATTCCGAACCGAACCAAAACAGGGTGATTTAGACCAGTTTGGGGGTTTGCCGACTGAAACAGTTTTCACTGCTTCTGTTCCGAGTTAGCCGATTCCATTTGGAACAAATTGAAACCAACAGGTTTGACGAGTGCAGATAGGTTCTATACCAGCACGGCTTAGCCCATTAAAAATAAAAAATAAAATAAAATAAAACAAAAACCCTAAACCTAAGTTTCACCTATCTAAATGATGGTCCCCACTTTATCTGCTTCAAACCCTTCTCATTCTCCATTTTGAGCTTGTGGAGGCTCCTGAACCCCAACAAACCATGATTTTGAAAATGGTGTCTACACACTTGCGTTCACTCCGTACCCACAAATGGATGCATCAGCAAATATTTAGCACTCTAACACAACATTACATTGCTCAAGCAGCCCTGAGATGTGTTGATTCAAGAAATGATATTTCTAAACTCCACTAAAGGGCAACATGGTATATTGCTTTTAAATTACTGTTCTCGACTAGAACAATATATTTTCCTATTTGAAAACCATCTATACATGATTTGTGAGTAGCTGAAAAGCAAGCTCATCTTATGGAAACTCAAAGATCGTGCCTCATGGGGCGCAGATTGACTTTCTGGTTGTAGCTGAATAGAGATCATTTTTGCATTCCTTCTGAACTCAAACTACTACAGGTTTCTGTAATTAAATCTTCAATATCAGTTGTTGCAATAGGCAAAATGATACTCTAGCTGTGCTATTATGCACCACATGTATGCAAATAAAGAAACAACTTAAAAAAGGATTGAACAATTCATAGTTTCTGCAAATAATGAGTGGAGCTTGTTTTATGCAAATTTAGGTACAATGACAGTAACCACTTTTTTATCCACCTCCCTGATCCATTTAACTTTAGCTGGAGTTTTTCTCATTTTTCAGGCTACACGGAAAGTTTCCTACCAAATATCTTTCACAAGTTCTGGAAAAAAATGGAACATTTTTAGAGATATTTATAAGAAATAGCAGCACTTCCCAGTTTCAGTTTCACAAGCACCAGTATATTTTGCATGCAAATTAGCTCAATGGGACAAGATCATGCAAAGCAATGCTCGACTTGATGGATCCAATCCTCATTGTGTGGATAGCAAGAACTTGATTGTAATACTAGGAAAGACAAAAAACTCATACCGGATATCTAAAGCAAGGTAGGCTTGCCTTTAATAGGAAGAATCATCCACAGTCCTTACACTATAGTATGCACACAAGACAAAAAAGCTAAGTAGCATGGGTACCCGTAACCGAGGGTAGGGTACGCATATCCATACCGGATACCCGAACCCACATACCGGATACCACATCCCCTGTCGTACACAAAACTTGGTCGAAGTACCCAGGACGTTTGTCACAGATTCAGGGGACGTTCTCCTAGATGTGGTTAAATTCTTATAGTAAAAGTGGCATTCTCCTTATCTTTCTTTTATTTTCTATCATTTTACTTAAATTTTTAACATTACTATTAATTGTTTAAGAATGTTTGAGTGGTTCCAACCTCATTGGACTTCATATGCAAAAAATAGAATTTTCAATCCCATTCAAAATTCAACAGACTTGCCAGTTTTCAAGATTTCAGGATTGCAACGTTTCTACTAGATTCTATCATGTATGAGGGTATGGGTTTGCCATTTAATCAATCACATCAACCTCTCCTATGTACCTTCATTTTGGTGGTGCTTATTGTTGAACTCCTTTGTCATGATCTTAACAAAAATGTACCATCACTCAAACAAGCAGTACAGAATCCGTACGGCAGCTGTACGGTCCTCCTCTGCTTTTGTACAATCCTCCCTCTGCGTGATCTGTGTGGTCTGACGCTCAGCCTAGTAGCTCCGCGAATCTCCTGGATGAGTGTTCCTACGTCTTCTCAGCAAACTTCTATGTCTGACTTCTCCTCTGTCTGTATCTCTCTTGTACATGTGTCCTCTCCACCAAATCTCCTTTTAACTCAATGGCTAAGAGAAAACCCTAACCCTCACTATGGATCAATGGATGTGATCCTGCGGTGAGATCAATGGCCAAGATTAGATTAGCCGTCACTTAAATTATGTCACTTTTCACTTTATAAAAGTGATTCCATTAAGTCAAAATCAAATTAGAATAATTATTGTATTTTCCTAAGTCAAAACTTAAGAAAATCACATTAATACATTTGGCTTCCTGTTTAATGGCTTCCCGTTTAATGTCTTCCTAGCATGCAAGGGCACATGCAATGCTAGACGACCTTCCTTGTTGCCACTTTCTAACAATCCTTGTATTGTAAAGCATTCCATGTGAAGTTGTGAAGTTGACTTGTTGACTTAGGTCTAAGGTTACTTCTGTGGACCTAGGCCATGTTTTATGTTTGCCTCACTCATTTATTCTATACAACGGGAGGAGAGAAGCTTTGTCATTACTAACTATAGATTTATTGATTATTCTATCTCTGTAATTATCTTGAAGAAGTCCTCTAAAGAGCAAGACCTAGGGTTTGTGATGTAAACCCTAAAGGAAATGTGAAGATGAATGCTAACAATAAGGATGAGCTTGGGTCTTAGCCCTTGTGCGATGCAAATGAGTGAGACTTAAGGGGTGTGTAATGCAAGCCGTAGAGAAAGAACATGGAGCGCTAGAGGAGTCTTGGAGCTGGTCTGATACTTAACTTGAAGAATACTTGGAGCTTATGTTGATGTACCCTCATATTTCATTGTAACATTGCCTAGAGATCTTGGTGCTTGTGTGGTGCCAGAGAATAAGACCTAGAGTTTGTGGAATGCAAACCCTAGGAGGAACAAGAAGCATGGTAGAAGAGAGTTCATTAGATCATTGTATCTTGAGTCTTTGTACTTGTGTTGATGCAAGGGAGGAGGGCACTACGGTTTGTGAGAGGCAAAAGCTAAAGAAGACTTGATGTCCTAGGGTTGATGCCCTTGTGTGAGAAGGACCTAGGGTTTGTAACAAAGAAACCTTGAAGGAGATTGGGAAAGCTTATGTGAGGCAAGCTTGGAGAAAGATCAATGCTGGATTTGTTGGTGTTGATGCTATCTTGTTGTTTAAGCCTTTGAAGTGGCTAGGATTACCTTGGTGTGACGTCTTGCTAGGTCGTATTTGTTGGTTTGTTGTTGATGATGTATGCCCTAGCTAGTCTTTAGATGCATCGGAGAGTCCTAGCTTGTGAAAAGTTTGAGAGAGAATATTGTACCTCACTTGAAAGCTGCAGTACATTCCCACAGATGTTTATATATCGAAAGAAATATAGAGATGTTTTTATATCAGGAAATGTACAGCTGTGATTGGTCCACATTAAAAATACAATCTCTAGCAGAGAAGTGACACAGTAGATACCAAATTGCTAAGTAACAGGACACGTCCTAAACCCCCACCGTGTCCCGTGTCCCCGTGTCCGACATGAAAACGTCAAGGATACGTGTCAGACACGTCATTTTTACGTGTCCTAAAATAGGACACTTCAAAGTACGTGTCGGACACTGTGAAATCACGTGTCCTAGATGTGTCCTGGACGTGTCCTGAAAACATGACACTTTTTTCAAAAACAGGACACTTTTTTTCTGAAAATCATGACACTTTTTCCAAAAAAATGACATTTTTTCCAAAAAACATGACATTTTTTCTTGCATTTTTTCCTAAAATAACAGTTATAGAGTACGCTA
>LPNX010566751.1:73872-148189 GCA_001517045.1 Pseudotsuga menziesii
TAAAAATATATATATATATAAAACGTGTCCTCCGTGTTCTAATTCCGGGGGTCGCCGTGTCCGTGTCGAACACTCGTATTTCCATGTCCTCCGTGTCCCGTGTCCTCGTGTCATGTGACTTAGCCAAATTGAAGAAACCGTTCACCACACCTTATTTCCAACAAATTTTAGAAGTTATGCCCTTGTATCACCATATATATAACGTGACTTTATTAAGCAAGGGGATCTGTGATTCATACTAGTAAGAAGATTCATACACTTTGGCATAGACCTTAAAGGTAACTAAAACTTTACTTGAAAGCTGCAGTACATTCCCACAGATGTTTATATATCAAAAGAAAAAAGGAGATGTCTTTATAGCAGGAAGTGTATCATTATTGACTCAACCAAATAGGTACGGACTCGGCCAAGTTGGACCAGTTTGGTACTGAACTGACCGAATACGTACAGACTCGGCTGAGTTGGACCGGTTTGGTACTGAACTGACCTAATAGGTACAGACTAGGCCAAGTTGGACCGGTTTGGTACCAAACCAGCCTGTTCAGTACCGAGCCAATCTCTGATCTGTTTTGAAGGCCAAGTCATAGCCCTTGACGGTCTACTCAATCAAGTCGGCCAAGTTTTAAAACAATGGATTCAACCATAAGGTTGAAAGTTCACAGAAAATAAATTCAAGAAACCTCAAGTAATTGAGGTGAAATTTCTGAATTGTCTTGAGCACAGATTTCAAAATTTCCACAATTAGTTGCAACATATAGACATCACTACGGCCAATAACATTCAAGGCATTTCCATAAGTTCACAACACACATTATCTCCATGTGTTGGGTGTGTATGTTGTGAAAAATCCTACATGGGTAATAATGCTTTAAATCAATTTTAGCTTCTGCTACAGTCAGACCTAGATCTGTCCAAGTCTGATTGGGTCTAGCCTAACTTGACCCAGTTTAGGACATGGGTCCACTCAAATTGGCGATTTCAATCAGACCTGGCTGGGTCTGGAAACTATGCAAGCTATTACTACAGAGGCATATACCTATGATAGGACTTTGTTCCACATTATAACTTCCTTGTCTTGTGTATCTGTTGTGTGTGTATTGTGAATAATCCCACATGGATAAGAATTGTGACATAGAAGTGGTTTATGAGGCATTACACGGGTTAATGTGATAGCATCCTCCCTCAATCTGGCACTAACATTGCTGACGGTTTTGGTGTCATGACTTAGGGGCCCTCTCTGGCTTATGGTTGTCATCTATGTGATGTTCGTAATAACAAGCTATTACTATAGGGCATATCCTTATAATGGGATTTCATTCCACACGAATACTTCTTTGCCATTTGCGTCTGTATTGTGAATGTCTTGTGAAGAATCCCACGTGTATAACAACTGTAAGTCAAATTTAGTTTCTGAGGCACTACCCAGACCAAAAGCTTTTGCAGTCCAGAAATTGGCTTTGGAGTGCAAGTCGCTAGGTTCTCTCATGCAACCAAAAATTTGGAGAGAATGGGAAGGCAAAGAGAAATTTCCAAAATCCAAAAACAACCATCATAGACATACATAGAAAACACAAACTAAGAGACAGCAACTTGAACAAAAATCTGGTATCCAATGCTAAATTAAATAGAGAAGACTGAAAAATTTACCTGTTTTGTGTTCCATGTAAACAATGACTGCAAATCTGCTGAAATATTCAATGTCAAACTAACCTGCAAGATTACAAAACAAGAAACACTTGGTCAGCTTAGAATAGCTTACAGCCTTAAAATAGCCTAAATCAAAATGGACCTGTCTGATGCCTTTTCCATATAAATTTACGCAAAGAGATCCAAATCATTCAAGTTCTCGGCATATTAAGAAAAAGAAAAGAATTAAAAACTACAGCAGAAAATATGAATTGGAACATTCAAATTCTGATAATCAAGCTCTTTAAGGATAGTACCTTTCCAATGACCTTATTATAGCTTGTAATCAATTAAGTAGATACTTAAAAATGGTCTTTCAAGCCCTCAAAACTTATTAAATGTTTAGGAGGCATGTAAATGTCAAATATAGCCACAAAACAACCATGTTATACTTGTAGAAGATAAATTCGAAATTCAAAGTTTACAAAATAGGCCATAATAAATATTAGAGACAAAGTACTATCTTATCTACTAATATTTCCTCTTGCCAAAAGAAACTTCTATTTGCTTTTCCCATCATCTAGGAACATCAGTAGGAGCAGCTGGAAATGCTCCTGGAACATGAGCAGTAGTTGCATGGCCCCCACGCAGTGTTGGACGCTGTGAAGCTAAAGGCAAAGCTCTTGCATCTGGAAACCTATTAGTGGTTGGGGGTGGCATCTCTGTTGTATGAATATGATCACCCAATAGTTCAACCTCCAAGATCTCTAAAGCTAAGACTCCATCCTCCAAATTAGCCTCCTCACAATAATGGGACAACAACCTCAAGTTGTAGTGCACATAAACCAAGCTTTCTACCCAATCTACATTCAAGTTGTTTCTCTCAGCGCTTTGGATGAAGTTATAGGCACTCCAACACATCTCTGCAGAAGAAGTGCTAACTTGTGAAAGCACCCTCACCGCCAATTTACGCAGATATATGGTAAGAGGAGCCATACATGTTTCACCACTCAATAGGATTCAACCTATCCCAATCTTTGGTTGCATGTAAGTTAGCAAAGACTCCATGTTCAATGATGTATTTGTTCAATTTGCTTCGTACTTTAGCACACTCCTCTTCATCAGGGACCAACTTGTCAAATGCAAGCATGTACCCATTATGCACCTTTGGATATGTGTGTGGTTTTCTCCTAACTCCAGCCCCTAGTGTTGGTTGAGACAGCCAAGATGGAGAATAATATTTTGGTGTAACGACATACGCTAGGGCATGAAGTGGATCCTTGAAATTATCCCACCTTTTGACCACATGTTTATGAATATAATCATACAAGATCACATCTATCTACTCAATAATGTCTATGATTTGGCATAGCTTGCTATCCATCTGCTCATACACATCCCCAATCACTAGTTGATCTGTATTTGCAAACTAAATCATACTATAAACAGACTTTTTGAATTGTAGAACATACCTAACCTATGCCCAAAACTGACCATCAAGAACAGTGTCCTCAACCTCCTGAAAGTCTTGTCTATCAGAGATGTGGTTGCAGCCCTGTGTTTCAAACCTTGCCATGAATCACTTGAAAGTTGAGAGCATAGCATCCAATGCCTCTCTTACCTTCAAAAGGCACCTTAAGGTGAGGTAGTAGCTACCAACTATGGTCTTTGCAATCTTAAGTAGCTCCAACCTAGACTAACTAT
The DNA here is from genome assembly GCA_001517045.1 of Pseudotsuga menziesii. Taxonomy (NCBI): domain Eukaryota; kingdom Viridiplantae; phylum Streptophyta; class Pinopsida; order Pinales; family Pinaceae; genus Pseudotsuga; species Pseudotsuga menziesii. The sequence continues at coordinate 77,203 of LPNX010566751.1, forward strand.
GAAAAATGTGGTGGGCCAAGCTATAATTGGTAATAAATTCTATCATTCTATTCCCTCTCTGCACTAATCCAGCTATAATTAGGGTCCATATTGATTCTTAATAGCCACAAAAGGATCAATGTGTGAACCAAACAGTATGACCAAAATATTTTAAGGTACATATTCTCAATGATTGCTCTTACTGCCTTACAATTAGTAGCATTATCAGTAATAACTTGAATGACATTGTATGGCCAAATCTCTTGAATGGTTTTAATTAAAGGATATGCAATATCAATACCAGTCTTGTAGCAATCTGAGTAGCCATGGGCTAAAAAGAAGACTGCACCACTAGTGACCACGCCAAAAATTTTAATCGATGGTATGTCTTTAACATCTGTCCAACCATCAAATACAATGTTGAAAGGATACCCACAATCGATCCAATCATTTGTAAACTTTCCAAGAACATTATGGATTTTGGCTCTTTCCATGTCAAGTCCCATAGTTCTAGCTTTGTCATACTTGAGCCTCCTGTATCCTTTAGGGGCACCATTGGCATTAATAGCTTCTACCATTTCATGACAATAAGGTGAGTGAAGAACATTGAATGGTACACCACATGCATAAAAAAACATGTAAATTTTTAATCCGCATCATCCTTGCAACATTGGTTAAGGAAATATGATATTATTCTATGCGTAGGCAAGAATCCACTACCATGGGGGGATGGGTATCAAATACCAAACAATATATGTAAGCCTGAGGCCTCAAATTCAACCATTGATTTTTTGGATTTGTTTTGTGTGGCCTTCTCTTCCTTCTTGTATTTGTTTCTCTCCTTCTTTGGCACTTTTTCATAGGTTTTGACTCCAAGAATCTTACCTTCATCCCATGGCATAATCCCAGTAGATACTTTCCCACGCAGGTATATGAACCTATGTAAGTTTTAAAAAATGGGGGCATATAAACTTTGTGGTTCCACCCCATTTCCCTCGCCCAAGCCTTGTCACATACTTCCACAAAGGTGTTTAATTCTCTTTGTGATTTTGTCCTTCATCACTATCGGCTTCATTATCATCCTCCCCTTGTTAATTTTTTACCTAGGGAAGTGTTTGTTCATTCATGCCTTGGGGTGGACATGAACACTTAAATGTGGTCCCTAGCCATATTAAAAGGTGTGAGTGACTTTATGATAAAGTGAACTTTTAACTAAATATTTGAGTATATAATTTTAAAGTGACTTTATGAACATTAAAGAAAGTGAGTATTAAAAGTCTCATTATTATTTAAAAAGTGATTTTTTAATGAGGAAATGAGATGAACCATTGATCTCATGGAGCTGGTTTTTAATTCTAGCCTTTGATCTCAAAGAGGAAGTTACTCAAACAAAAAGGGTTTGGGAAAGGCTAAACCGATTCATTGTTCACTTTCACAAAGAGAGAAGTTTTGAAAGAGGAGAAGGACAAGAGAGAAGGGTTTGAGAAAAACCAAATTTGAGAAGTGAGAGAAATTTTCAGAGAAATCCAAAGCTTGAGATGGGCACTATTCCCAAGACATTTGGCACAAATTTCTAGACTAGTTCAGGCACAGATATTGAGGCATTTACCAGCTGTAAATTTGCACAGAAATCGAGGAATTCCGTACAGTTCCAGGCCATACTGTTGCACAGAAATCGAGGCATTTATTGGCATGATGTTTTAGAAAAGGTACAGCATTTATTGTTGCTGTCAGACCATACAGGGCACGATTTTCAAGGCATTTTCTGTGCACAGGTTTCGAGAAATTCGAGCAGGCCGTACTGTACGAGTCCATACAGTTCACACGTGTGAGGCCATACAGGCCGTACAGGCACAAATTTCAATGTGCTGTTTTTTGACAATCCGTACAACATTGTTCAGAGTGATTCTGGCACGTTTTTCGAGGAAGAAAAATGAGATAAGTACTGCTGTTTGAAATTTGTAAAATTTGTCTGAAAATAAAAATCTCTCTCAGAAGAACAAGTTTTCCCTTCGAGGTTTTTCCTGGGTTATTTGACCAAAAATCTGTGATAAAATTTCATGTGTGGCTGAAAATTAAATTTCTGAGTAAGAGTTTAGGGCTGTCTTTAATTTTCAGAATTCAAAAAGGAAAAAAAATCTCTTGTGTTTATGTTTTCAGTACAAAATTATTAAATTTTTATGTTAATGTTAACCTTGGGGTTTGGGCATTAAACAATGAAAAACTAAAACTTGAACTGGGTTGGTGTTTTGAAAAATCTTCACCCCTTCCATTTCTTCCTCCTCTCCATGGAATGTGCCACTCCCTACTTCTTCCTCCACATCACTAGTATTTTACTTTCCCTACACCACCATCGTAATAAGAAATGGAACAAAAAAGAAAAACTACATACCCATCATTCTTCTTGATTCAAGATGAGAGTAACTTGTTGCCTGCAATAGAATGAATGAGAAGGGGAAATGGGAAAGAGTAGGAGAAGAGAACATTCAAGATTTAAAATCTTAACATAGTAGGAAAAAAAAAGAGTGGGATTTAAAGCCTACCTCTTTAGTTCTCCAATGGTGGTTGAATGTATCTATGGAACCCTTCAATCTCACTTTTAAGCTCTCACAAATTTCCAACAAACGACTAGCAAACCCACTCAAAACCCTAGAAAAGAGGAGTGAAATAAGAAATAGAATGAGAGCAAATGGAGAAAGTGAGTATTTTAATCCCCCCCGTTACGTTACACCTGTACACAGCACACCTTCAGATGTGCCCCAAGGAGAGAGAGGCCCTTTTTTCTAACAAAGAGGGGTGTTATTCAGCAGTGGTGGTCATGGTCGAGCCCTTTGGCCCGTCCTTTAAGAGTACTATGGCTTAATGGCACTGTTGACTGCCCTTTGTTGGGGTTTTTAACCCTGGTGTTGGTGTCCGAGGATCCTAGGGGTTGATCACTGGGTCACATGACCCCACACTGGTTTCCTTGCACTGATGACCTTTCTTTTAGCTGTGAGACCTTGGTCTCTCTTCATAGTCACCTCAGACACCCTCCTGGTCCCTCTACACACTCGCGCCCTCTCTCCTTGGGCTATTTTTCATGATGACGTCATCCTCCATGCCAGGCCATTCTACTTGTTTGGGGAGGGCGTTGAGGAATTTTCTGCATTCTCGAGGTTAGATGGGGTATGATGCCCTCCCTCAAACGCACTCTCGCCTTTCGTTTGGAGTGATTTGCTTATTTTTAGCCATTTTAGTCACTTCTAGGTAAACTATGGGGAAAAAGACCCCTGCTACTGTTAAAGTTAGTGCAGTTGCGAGACCCATTCTCAAAGAATGGTTTCCTAGTCAGTTGACTAGGGCAAAATAAGACCCTAGAAGGTACCCTAAGGCCCCCAGTAGTCTCCTGGGGTTCTTGGTCTAGGATCAAGTAGGTTGATGCCATGGCAAAGCCCCTAGCATGTGGCTAGGGCCCCTATATGCCTCTAGGGTATTTTGGTCTGGGACCAAGGATGTGATGTCCAAGTAGAGCCTGCAGGTAGAGGCAGAGATATATTCTGGTATAGGACCAGGGACACGATGTCCAAGTAGGTCCTGCAAATAGTTGATCAACTTTCAGTGTGAGACTGAAACTCAGCTTAGTACTAAGAACCATTCTGCGAGAGAATGGAGGACCCGATTAGGGTCCAGGGATTGATCAACTTGGTTCAGTGTGAGACTGAAACTCAGCCTAACGCTGAAAGCCATTTATTAAGAATGGAAGATAATGATGTCCCCTCTCCTAATCCGTTATTGCTAGGTTGATTCTCAAGGGACTGGCCACCCCTTGACGATGTCCCTAGTACCTAACCTTTAGGAGCAGTGTCAAGGACAAAAGGATTGTACCATCCGTTTGGATCTTCCCCCTTATACAGTGATGACAAAATATATAAAACTATGTACCTTAAGAGAGAGAAAAGTCTTTGGTCTTGTTGGTCCTATTTGAATGCTTGTCCACCTTTACGGTTCACTTTGATCTTGTGGTTGACACATGGTCCTTTTCTTACTTGGTCCCAGCACTCTCACTTGTGTGCACCTTTGATTATGATGACTCCTATTTTATGGAATGTATTGTCTCTTAAAGACCATTGGACCCTGTATTGTTATGATTACTTTATGTTTTGGACCTTTTGACCCACTTATGATTTTGGTCTATCCACTTTATGTTTTCCACCTTATGTTGGACCTGTGGCCTTTCACTTTATGACTTTTACCATTAATTAGTTATGTGTTAATCTTATTAATAAAATCTTTAAGATTTATTAATAAAGATTTGTGAACTATTAAGTCTAATGTCAAAATTACTTTTTAGTGTTATTTTATGTTTTATTTGGACCACTTTCCCGTTCCTAAGTTATTCTAAATCTTTGACTACCTTTATTAGTTCTTTTGGACAAATTACTTACTTTATGGATTTATTGGTTTTATTATAATAAGACTTTTACTTTATGGTTTTGTTGTTTTATTATAATGGTTTTATTGTTTTATTAGAATGAAATTTTTTTGGACTCTTCTTATCTTATAACCGTTTACTTTAGGACCACACATTAATTTATCTCTTTTGATTTTTTACGTTAGCCTATATAAAAACCAAAAGTGCTATCCTTCAACGTGCGTGATTATTTTTCTCACGGTGATCTCTGCGACGGTGTGATTATTTTTCTCACGGTGATCTCTGCGACGGTGTGATTATTTTTCTCACGGTGATCTCTACGACTGTGTGATTTTTCTCACGGTGATCTCTGCGGCTGTGTGATTTTTCCTCACCTGCGATTTTGTGATTTTTCTTAACGGTTTTCTACACAGTTTACTACACGGATTAAGTGTCGGCTCTTTCACGTTTTTACTTCTCGGGCTACCTTTGCGGCTTAAGTTCTTCACGTGTGGACTCTCCACGATTCTGCCTGTCGTCGGTCTGCGGTTTGTTTTTTTCACTTGCCATTACCCTTCACAGTTTTCTTTCACGGGTTAGATCCTTCACCGGGTTGTCTACAAGCTGTCTGCAGTTTTTATTCATGAGCTTTTCGCGTCCCTTCTTCACTAGCTGCCTTCGTCTTTAGTCTGTTGACTGTTCTACTTGTTGGGTGCTCCTTCGTGAGCCAACCTGTGACTCTTCCTGCTGGCTGCTTATTTTTGCAAATCCGGTCTTTTCCTATCTGTCGATTATCTGCTTCTCTGCTAGACTGAGATCTGTGTTTGTGGGATTAGACTGAGTCTATCCCTGTGTTCCTTGCTGCTCCATGTGCTGAGTCTATGTTTATACTTCAGTATTGTGAACACACCAGTGTATCTACACCAGTGCGATTTCCAGTGATCTCTTTCCTATCTGGACTGTTGTGATTATGCTGCTACTTTGATTGAAGAACCTAAGGTCTGTTTACTTCTACCTTAACTCTGTTTCTCTCAAGGTACGTATATGGTTTAACCAGTTTGACTTGTCCTTTCAGTGACAAGATCAAACTCAGAACTATCTGAGTATAAGGTGGATCCAACGATCGGTCATGATTCTTTATCTTCTATAGTTTATTTGAGATTGAATTTACTGCACATGATTATCATTCTGTACATGACATTTGGAAAAACATCTCAATGATCAACTTTAATGCAGTGACCAACAGAGCATTAAAATTAACGTAGTGACCAGCAGAGCATTAAGTTGAAAAAGATGAAAATTATGTTGTTAAATTTTATTACAGTTTAAATTTTACCTAAGTTTTATATGTTCATGTATTGAAGTTTATTATTGGTACTAAAACTCATCTAACCTGCAAAATTCAACAGTTACCCATAGACTGGATTATTTTATATTATTTTTGTTATAATTTTAAGTTGACATTTTAAAGGCATGTCGCCTGGATATTTTTGTAAAGTGAGTGTGAGAGGTTATAAATAAACCTCTCCTCACTTCATTTGAACATAAGACAAGTGGGATAAAACATAATGTTACTTTTTACCCATACTAAATCTCTTGGATGTGATGTGCACCTCTTGAGGAGAATTTCTTTCTTGGTTTGAAGGCAATTTCCGAAGAATTCTTGGTTCATGCTCTTGCTAAGGTGATGCTAGAATTGTTTGCTTAACACATGCACAAGGAGGTATCTAGGGCTTGTTTCTTGATCTCTCTTTGTTAAAAGTTGATGAATGATGTTTTTTATGGATTAAATGGTAGCCCTAATGCTGCATTTTGTCTGAATTAGGTCACTTATCAGCCTTTTGTTCCTCATAGTATTGTGAAGGACGTCCTCAAGGAGGAGTCCTTTGAAGCTTGGGCTTTAGGTCTCTAAGTTTTGCCCTAACTAGGCTTCCTCTAACCAGCTCTTGTGGCTATTAGAGAAGGCCTTAGTTGGCCAAACTTTGAAAAGACCTCTCAAAAGGATGGCTGGTCACCTTCCTTGATGCCCTAGGCTTAAGGTAAAACCTTAAAACCCTTGGATTTATTCTCATACAATTTTCCTTTAAATCTCTTGCATTTGCATGTGTAAATTTGTATTTTCATGTTAGAATTAGGTCTGCATTTTTATGTCCAAAACACTAAAAAATTAAAATAAAAAAATATATATATTTTTTTCAATTTTCGGGCCCCCCTAAAATTTCGGCATCCTTCCCTATAAATTCCACCTATCCATTAAAGCCCTAAAAACCCTAAGGCAGAATTATAGGGAACCCTAAAAATACAAAAATTCCTAAAATAGTAAAACCTAAATTCTGCCCTAAATTTAACCTAAAATAGCCTCCCTACCGCTCCTCCTTCCCACGGCCATCATTCCCTGCCCCTTTTGCACCTTAAGCACTGTCACAACATCCCGTAGGGATGGCCTTGTAACCCATGGTCTCCCATTTTAGACTTCTGACAGCTCTAGCAGTCATCTTACTAGCCTCGGATTGTCTCCTTGGGCCTGTCCAAGGTCAAAGCTGCCCATAGATAACCTTATTGAAGGACTGTTACAGCCCTTTCAGTGGCTGTAACAGCCATCTAGGCTACTCAAACAGGGTCATTCCCAGGTCTGGAAGTGCATCAGAAAATCCTACAAACAATCACAAACAAAAATTAAAAGTTATCTAAAAAATTTATGTTTAACAAGAAATATTGGAGCACAACATACTAGTTTTGTTTGCACAAATTGGAAAAACTCATTTGCACACTGTTTGTACATTTTAAACACTACTGCCTTCCTTTCCAGACTTACATTGTTCTATTCCCTTTGAGTGGACAGACTTGTGACTAAAAGCTAATTGCTTTCTAAAGTGACCAATAATTGTGTTTAATTTGAATATCATATACTGCTAGAACACATACTGCTGCCACATATACTTTTGTTTTGATTAGCAGTGAATGGTGGATTAATGGATATGCATGATCTATTGAAATGATTACATTGGATGCATCTACTTACTAATCGCTTTACTACTGGTGTATTGTTTATTGGGCTTCCATACTCGTACTCACACCACATATCATTTATTAATAATTGTACTTGGATGGTCAAATACTCTGAACAAGTGGTCTGATACATGGCATCCCTTCTTTACATTGGATGTTATCTTCTTGTTCAGTTGGATTGGATACTAATATTGTGACAAAATAGAAAGGGTTTTATACTTATTTATCACAAGGCACTGGTCACTAACCTTTTTTGCATAAGAGATATAGTCTTGTGTTTCCTAGTGTCTTGCATAAGGGCTTTCCCCTTGGAGACTCCCCTTGGAGACTCCGACTCTCCGAAGAAGTTTTGGAAGAGTGACTTAAGGTGACAGTGGTCACTCTCTCCATACATTGCTTATCGGTGACTAGCCCTGCAATTTCATCTAGTAACACCCCCTAAAAGAACCCTAGCCACGCCTAAATAAGACATTGGAAACATATCTTTGTTCCAAATATAAAAAGAGAAAGAAAAAAATGCTTGGCCTGCAAAATCGCTCAAGGAGTACTAGGGGAGCAAAAATTTTAGTCCCGAGGGCATGAGAAAGCTCTCCAAGAACAATGCTCCCTAATTGCTCCCACAAAAGGTAAGGCATGATTTTCTTTGGGAGACATGCTCCCTAAATGCTCCTAGAAGAGAGTGATCAAGAATCACAATCCTAGAAACGATTCCTTATCGCTCTCTACTATGAAATTTCTATGCTTAAACCCTTGATTAACAACGTCTTTAATGTTTACTTCAGTTACAACTAGCAAATAACCATATTGCAGGACTAAACATTAATACTAAAATGCATTGTCTAAGCAAACCATAAATAGAGAAAACCACAACACAAGATGCACAAGGATTTACCCTAGAAACCCCAGTGCTTTAGAGAAAACCAACAAAATGGTTGTATTCTTCTTATTGCAGGATTTGATTACAATAGAACCATGGTGGTCCTCCAAATAAACTCTCCAAATTCAGACCAAACACCTAAGAAAATACACCAAATCCTCTCTGAAAACTAGACACACAAACCCTAGACCCACCCTAGATCTAGATAGCTCACTACAAGAGGAAAGTAGTCGCTTGCAATGATGCTAACCACTATAGATCTCCTTTTCTCCTATAATTGTAATGATAAACTCATACTCTAAGGCTCCTTTTATAATCTCACACTCATGCAAATACCATGGACCAAAACCATGGCCACTTACATACCATGGGCCAACTAGAACCATTTATATGAGGTGTTATAAATTCACCTTTACAATATATGTCTAGAAATCACCTCGGTTGCTTCTATGTTGCTAGACACCCCCAACATAGAAGTACCTAATGAGCGACAAAAACTAAGACTCCCTCTTAGCGAGGGAGGTACTTCGGCCTAAGGCACCTCCTCCATGGTCCACAACCTATGTCATTGCTACTCCCTCTGTGTTGGAACACCCTGCTCCCTCTACACTAAAGCATCCTACTCCCTCTACACTAGAGCATCCTTCTACTCTTTGCACTATTGAATCTTATTCATCAAACTGTGTCAACTCCCAGTGGGTCTACTGAGATGAGTCTCCAGCTCTCTCAGTGACACCCTATGCCACTTTAGATTCCCTTTGAGTCCCTGCAAGCTCCCCCTGTAGCTCTGCTCCATACTTACTCTTAAGCTGCTCATTGGCTGGCCCACCAACCTATACAGAGTGCCCTCTATGATGCCAATCAAGACTACATCCTGGACACTTGCTCTCTTAAAGTGAATGAACACTGCTCCATCCTATAACAACATTGTATATCCCTCATCCTCTAGGGTTGAAACCGAGAGTACACTAACTCACAAATCTTGCCCATTCAGCACCCAGGCCACCTCTAGAGTCTGCCCTGACTCCAACTAGAAGGTAATTGCTCCTTTTCTCCTTACAACCAACCTGATGTGATCCCCACATCTCACATGGCATACTGAGTCAAGATTTGAGACATCCTGAAGCACCTGCCCCTCTCCAGTCATGTGGCATGATGCGCCTTTATCAATATACCAGCCACAGGTGGTCAAACACCCAAACATGATGATGAGCAAGAACTCCTCCAGGAACCTGGTGGTGAACTCATCTGTTATCGCTGCCATCTATAGCTCATCGTCTTCCTCCTATTCTGCTAATGCAAAGATCTGCTTCTTCTTCCCCTTATCCTCTTTGCCCTTCTTCCTTTGAGGGCACTAGTTAGCATAGTGTCCATACTCATGGCAAACAAAACGTTGAATCTTGCCCATGTCCTTTTTGCTGCCATTTAAAGATTTCACTGAAGAAGCAACTGCCTTCTTTCCTTTACCCTTGGACATGGTAGCCAAGGCAAGATTCTCTTCCTCCTCATCTTTTCCCTAACCTTTGTCCTGGAGACCTCTCCTGATCTCCTCTTAATTGAAGTCATCCCAAAACTTGTTCCAATCAAGTAGCTTCTCTCTACAAGTTAAGGTGAGGTTTTCCTTGTTCTTCCTCATCTTTCCACTGACCTCATTCTCTTGTTGTTGATGACTTTCGCTCAAAAATCCCTCCTGGATTTCCTCTTAAGTGAAGTCAACCCACAACCTACTCCAATTTGGGAGCTTCTCCCTGCTCCTTACTGTTGCTAAACTCATCCACCACAACTAAAGGACAAAATACCACATCTTTCAGAGAAAGGCTTCTACCTTTCATTGTAGGAAGTTGGAGATCCCCTCCTCCAATCTTTCATCATACCTCAGACTAGAGGCCATCTTTGCAAACTCTATAGCTCCTTTGTTATTCTCCTGAACCTCGTCCACACCGACATCATGTCCTCCGATTGGCGCGTCTCTCGGTTGGCAATTCCACGTCGTTTTCCCTACTTCCATAGCCCTTCAACATGTCTTGCGTGCCACCGTTCTATTGGTGTCCTCCCATCTGCACAAGCTCCATCACAAGGTCCGATTCATGCCCTTGCTCTCACGATCATCAATCTTCTTCAACAGCTTCACACAGATCCATACGATGTACGAGGTTTGTACAGCCCGTACCGTGGTCGTATGGTATTTTCTTTCCCCCCTTTGTTATTTTTGGTTTTGTGCAGGGTTTCCTCAAACCCACTCTAATACCAAGTGAAATTTCTATAATTAAACCCTTGATTAACAACGTCTACTTCAGTTACAACTAGCAAACAACCATATTGCAGAACTGAACATTAACACTACAAAAACACTATTTAAGGAAACCATAAACAAAGAAAAACACAACACAAGATGCACAAGGATTTAACTTGGAAACCCTAGTCCTTCTAGGAAAACCAGTAAAATGTCTCTCTTCTCCTTATTGCAGGATTTTATCACAATAGAACCACAGTAGTCCTCCAGATACACTCTCCGGATCTGGACCAAACACCCAGGAAAATAAACCAAATCCTCTCCGCAAACTAGACAGACAAACCCTAAACCCACCCTAGATCTAGATAGCTCACTACAAGAGGAAAGTCGTCTCTTGCAATGATGTTGACCACTATAGAAGATCTCCTTTTCTCCTATAACTGTGATGATAAACTCATACTCTATGGATCCTTTTATAATCTCACACTCATGCAAATACCATGGACCAAAACCATGGGCCAACTAGAACCATTTACATGAGGTGTTATAAATTCACCTTTACAATATATGTCTAGAAATCACCTCAGCTCCTTCTATGTTGCTAGACACCCCCAACATAGAAGTACATGTCGAGCTACAAAAACTAACATCTAGGAGCAAAGAGATTGGGGAGCGGGAGGGGAAGGAGGCCCCCCCACAGCTTAGGGAAGAAGAGAGGAAGTAGAAGACCCTATAGCCACAATGTCCATAGAAACTCCATAATGAATGCCCCCTTCCTTTGTATTTGCATTTTATAGCTAAGAAGAAAAGAGTAGAGCATAGGCCTCACCTTCATGTAGGGTTTTTCCAATATTGAGTTTTCCTAGGATATATCTTGTGTTAATTGTGTGGAAGGTCTATTATTTGCTTGCTTCTTTCATTTCAGTTTATTTCACCATTAAATCTGCAATCTAAGTATTTTCTAAAATACTATAATAAGAGATTGTAGAATATTAGAATATCTATTGGAACTCACTATTCCAATGGAATATCCACAGTAGTTTACAGATCACAAGGAGGGAACCATAAGTAGAAGAAAGAGAAAAGATTGTGGAAGAAAATGGACTTCAGGGAGAAAATGGAGATAATACTATGAATAAAGGTTAGGGCCATAACATAGTCCTCCCCTTCAAAAGCTTTCCCCATGAAGTGCTCATATTCCCATGTGGCTTTTTCTGGAGGCATCTTCTTCCACTTGACGATGTACTTAGTGATGAGTTTTTCCCTGAAATGACAAGTTTAGTGGCCAAGAATTGATTCTAATTCAAGAATTAAGTTTCCAATCTCATCTAATTCTAGTAGTTTGGCATGTATTACATTGTTTTGTCCAAAGATATTCTTAAGACAAGAGACAAGGAAAACTTTGTGAATGTAATGATGCACAAAGAGGAAGACAACTCCAACTCATAAGCTACTTCTCCAACCTTCTAAAGGAACATGTGAGCCATAAATTTTAACACCAATTTGTGGTTCTTTTCTTGTTTGGGAGTAGAATGCTTATAGGGTTGAAGTGTGGATAGACCAGTTGCCAATCAAAAATTGTATCTCATAGCAATGTCCATTTGCTTGCCACTTCATCTAATTCTGAGTTACTTGAAGGTTTTACTGAAAATACATGTAGAGCAGCTTGAGTTTAATAAAGATGTGAATTGCATGGCTAGACCTTGAAACAAACCTACAAATAAGATGTGATGTTAGGAGATGGGTACTCTTAGAAAATCTAGAATTGAATCATTTGAGTTGTCATGTGACAAGTAATACTAGATTAGATCTATCCTAACTCTGGATCTGTCAAGCGCTAAGAGGGATCAAATTCTTCAAGGTGCAAACCATTGAGGCTTGCACCTCAAGGGATTTGATCCCTTTCAACACTTGATAGATCCAACGGTAAGATGGATTTAATCTAGTTGCAGTCATGTCCAACTATAGAGAAATTAAAATTTGATAACTTCTTGTATTTCTATAGATATACTGATATGTGAAAGATAAGACATATTGATAAAAATATAATCAAATTCCCATCTATTTTTCAAAGCAAGAGGCCTGGAGATAAATTTGAACAAATCTTCACTACTGACAAATGAGTTAGCAGATGATGTGTTGGCACAAGCAAAAATAATCTTTCCTATAATTTTTTGTAAACTAGAACAGGGGGTGAAATATCTTGGGTTCACAATAAAACCTAAATGATTATAGATATGAGGATTGGCTATGGCTTTATAATAAAACTGAAGCTAGGGTAACAGTTCGGTACAATAGATGTCTGTCCGGTGGTGGGAGATTAGTTCTATTCAAGGCAGTAGTTGAGAGCATCCCGGTGTACTGCATGTCTATCACTCATATTCCCTAAGGCATTTTAAATCAAATAAGAAACAAGTGTTACAGCTTCCTATGGACTGGTAAAAGAGAATGAAAGCATACCACTAGTTAAATGGAAGATTTGCCACTCCAAAAAAGCTAGAGACTGGGGTTTGAAAAAATATTACATTTTAGCACAGTACTAGCAGCAAAATTTTTATGGAGATCGGTTTACAATGCAGGGCTTGTGGGGCAGAGTGCTGGAAATAAAATATCTATAAGGGTTGTCAATAATAGATTGGTTCAGATTGGTCAAGAAACAATCACATGGAGCATCTATTGTTTGGAAAGCATTGGTTAGGGCATTTCCTTTGGTTGTTAAGTGGGCTGCTTGGAATATAGGGAATCGAAGAAAGGTGAGGAATGGGGAGGATCCTTCAATTGGTTGTAAGGGTAATTATAAATTACCAGAGGCATGTTTGGAGGCATTACATGAACGAGGGATCTATCATTTAAAAATAGGCAGATTCACAACAGGGGAGGAATGTTTGGCCACAAGGATAGGTTACAGCGGAATTCTTAAACATCAGTGGTGAATTGGCTGAAGAATGGAATCAATATGTAAATCTCTTACAACACAATGCAATCAAACTGTAAGATTAGAAAGATCAGCTTAAATGGTCCAAGAATCCAAGCACTGGAGTAAATACTATTATGTTGGGGAATTGAGCTAAAATAGAAGAGGATTTGGTTGTTGAAAGGATTAGGTGGTGACAATTTGTTTGGAAATTGGAATGCCCATTAAAGAAAAATATTTCTAAGGTTGCCACTAGAAAACAGAATTCTCAATTGGGATTATAGATAAAAGAGAAGTTGGATGGGGTGATGTAAATCTATTTTGTGAGGAGTTTGTGGATCACCTGTTTGTGCATTGCCCATATACAAGATCTATTTGGAAATAAGTTATACAAGTCACATCTAGTAAGAATAATTGGGATAAGTAGACACTAGTGGATTTTCCATTTGACTAACTGATAGATCTGTAGGTGTGCTTATAAAGCTCTACCCTACTATCTCATATATTTGGTTATAACTAGCAGTTAAATAATATTCCAGGACTTGGTTTTCACACCTGCTTGTGGCACATAAGATGAGGTTAGTTTGGAAGGTAGTTGGAGAGACAAATTACATACTAACCTGCTAACTGTACACTCCCCCTGCGCTCATAAACCAATCCATACTCCACTGTACCTCTGATGTAGCGAAGTATGTGCTTCGTAGCCATCTAATGCACTCTCCAAGGGTCCACCATGAACTGACTCAAAGAGTTGACTGTAAAGCTGAGGTTTAGTCGAGTGTTAACCAGATAAATAAGCGATTCGATAAGCCGACGATACAAGATAGGATCAAATCCATCTGACCCTGATGGATCAATCTTCCTCCAGTTGGAAACTAGAGGTATGGCCATAGGCTTGCAGTCCTCCATCTTGAATCTCTTCAGGATCTCTACTGCATACTTCCCCTGTTCGATGAAGAAGCATCCATCTCTCTACCAAACCTCCAAGCCCAGAAAATGATGCATTAGCCCAAGGTCCTTCATCTCAAACTCCACTGCAAGGTTGGACTTGCAGTCTCCAATCAGCCTCTCATCTCCTATCAAAAAGAGATCATCCACATACAGGACCAGTATGAGAGGCACCTCACCCGTAAAGAAGTACAGGTTGTGGTCAGCCTCACTCCGCTGAAATCCCATCTCCCGTAGATAGCTGTCAATCCTCGAGTACCATGCTCGAGTAGCCTGCTTGAGCCCGTAAAGAGCTCGATGCAGTCTGCAAACATGCGTCTCCCTGTTCTCCACATCAAACCCCTCTGGCTGCTCAATATACACCTCCTCCTCTATCACTTCGTTGAGGAAGGCAGTCTTGACGTCCATCTAATGGACTCGCCAACCCATCTCAGCTGCTAGTGAGATAATGGTCCGAATGGAAGAATACCTGGCAACAGGGGCGAAGGTCTCCTCATAATCAATACCCTCTTTCTGTGAAAACCCCTTTGCCACGAACCATGCCTTGTACTTCTCCACACTTCTATCTATTGCATGATTCACCTTGTAGATCCATCTGAATCCCACCACCCTTTTTCCTTGTGGCCTCAGTACAACCTCCCATATCTGGTTTTTCATAATGGAGTCATACTCCTCAACCATAGCCTCTTGCCACATCATATTATGCAGCCTCCCAAAAGCTAGAAGGTTCAAAGTTAATCAAGTCTGTCATCAGTGCCATATAACTAAGCCTCTCTGGTGGTACACTTCGTCTAAAAGATCTCTAAGGAGGATCAACCTGCCTGGAGTCTTGTACTATGGACCTAAACCACTTAGGCCTTGGCCTAGTGTCAACCTGTTGCGGCTGTTGTATATTCGTCTCCTGTTGTAGCTCATCCTCCAAGTCAATGACTGTAGGATCCTATCCACTTGACTCCCTCTGACCACCAGAAATTGTGCTCTATGTCTATACCTGTACCTGTACATTTGGCTCCTCCAACTTGACCCCCGACCCCTGTGCTGGTTGTTGCTCTACTAGTAAGTCCAGAGATCTCTGCAAGGCCCTGTCCTCATCGAACTGGACATTCCTGCTCACAATGATCCTCCTGCGAGCAAGAATGTCAGCTCTATATGCCTTCAAATCTCGTTGTAAACAACAAGTAACCCCTTCTCTCTAGAAGGGTTCAGCTTCTTCCTATTGTCAGCATGAACATGACAATAGTAGAAACTGCCGAATATGCGAATGTGACTCACATCTGACCCGATGCCTGTGAAGACCTCCTCTGGTGTCTTCCTCCCCAAAGCTGTGTGGGGAAACCTATTATGAATGTATACTGCAGTCCTATATGCCTCGGCCCAGAGGAATAGTGGTAATCCCTGATCAAATAGCATGGCCTTGGCTGCTCCAACCGTAGTTTTGTTCTTCCGCTCTGCAACTCTATTCTGTTGTGGGATATGGGGCATAGTGTGCTCCTTCTTGATCCCCTCAGCCGAACAATACTCCATGAACTCATTGGAGGTGTACTCACCCCCGTTGTCTCTCCCCAACACCCAAATCTTATTTCCTGTTTGGTTCTCCACGAGAGTTTTGAAGTCTTGAAACCTCTCAAAGACCACTAACTTGGCCTTCAGGAAATAGATCCAGGTCTTCCTGGAATAGTCATCAATGAAGGTTACAAAGTAACTGTAACCACTAAACGAATGGACACACATAGGTTCGCATACATCAGAATGCACCAAGTCCAAGGGCTCCTTAGACTTGTGCTCACTCTATGGGAAATGCTTCCTAGTGTTCTTCCCCAAAGCACAACCCTTTGGAGTGGTTATGCTTTTCCTCCTATACCTGAGGAACTCCAATGATTGCCTGTCTCAAATGCTTCAGTGCTCCATGGTGTAAGTGTGCCATCCTCATATGCCACAACTCACCCTGACTGCTACTGCTACTAACTAGAGCCTTTGCAGGCTCAAAGTGTAGTCTGTACGCTTTACCGCTCCTCCTGCCAATCACCTGATCTAAGCTCCTATCTGACCCCTTTGGCCTGATATATACTCTATGGTCACGGAACTTCACCTGATATCCCTTGTCCTCCAAAGTGGAGACTGATATAAGGTTCTTGGTCAGTCCTGGAACATACAACGCATCAACAAAATTGAGGGGTTTTCCAGACTCCCTCTGAAACAAAACAGTGCCAACTCCCTACACCTGATACCACGCATCATCACCCAACTCAATGTGGATCCCTGTTCCACCCTCCTGCAAGTCTCTGAAGAATCTCTTATCTAGATGCTCTACTGTCGATGTACCATACATTGTTCCCTGTGGTGCTTTCCATGCAAGCTATCAAGCAAAACTCCTCATCGAAGTTCCTGCTGAACTCATCCACCTCTGCAGATCCAGCCATCTGAGTGTTACTCTTCTTCTTCATGTCTAGGCACTGAGAGGCAAAGTGTCCCTGCTTGTGGCAGATAAAACACTTGACCTTTGATACGTCAAGGTTCTTCTTACCATCCTTCTTCCTCTTTTCCTTACCCTTGCTCTTCCCTGTAAGGGCTAGAGCCTCCTCATCCACAATCTATGGGGCACTGTTGGATGAGCCTGATCCTTGACCCATGTGGGTCTCCTCCTGCACAAAGTCATCCCAAAGTCTCTGCCAATCAGGGAGATTCTCCCTAGCCACCACACCCTTGACAAAGGTGTCCCATGGCTTAGAGAATCCATTGAGGGCTATCTGAACTAGCTCCTCATCATCAGTCTTAGAGCCAACAACTCCAAGCTCATCCCTGATCTGTGTGAGCCTCATGAGATAAGGCACCACTCCTTCTCCCTTGGCCATCTTAGTGTTGCGCATCCTCTCTTGCAACACCATCTTCTGGTTCTCGTTCTTGCTTCAGTATAGACTCGCCAAAGCCTTCCACATCTCTAATGCAGTCTTCTTACCAGAAAGGTGAGGGACTACATGGTCCTTCACTCCATCCATGATAATCAGCATGGCTCTGGAATCGATCTTCTTCCAAGCTGCTAGATTTGTCGGATCTGTGGGTGCAACTTTCGTGGAGTCAATGTGCTCCTCTGCATCACTGACGTCTAAGATCCTTGTGATCCTTTCTTTCCATGTAGGAAAGTTCTGAGCACCCTGGAGTCTATCCTCAACTCTCAACTACATGGCCATTGTGAAGTGTTACCTGTCAAACCCTAGATCTCCAATCTAAGTTTGTGTTTTCAATAGATTTGCGCATGATCTGTCACTGTTGCTGCAAATCTCTTAGCTTTAGCTCACCAGAGCTCTGATACCATGTAAATTTTCCTTTAATATTCAAACTAGAGCTAACAGTGCATGCAAGATCTCTACCGATAACCACACACGAATATCTTTTACAGTATGGAGCGGAATATAAAACTGAGAAATAAATCACAACATCACATCACAATAATGACACAATTATTTTGGGTATGGAAACCCCCGGAAAAACCCAAGATGGGAAAACCGGTGCAACAGTCAGATATAGATTTTATTATGAGAAAATATGGATTGTTACAATCACTGCAAATTCACCCAAACCTGACGAATGTGGTACCCGACAAAATCACTCGGCAAATCCAAGCTAAACTTCAACACCCTCCTGTGTGAGTGTACGGCCCAGTTGTACGAAGCTCGGTGATCCTGCTGCTCGCTCCTCTGTCTTCCCAGCTAAATCCTCTGTCTGACTTTCTCTCCCTGTCTGTTTCCTGTCTCTGTCGGAATACAAGTGTGTGCTCTCCACCAATTGATCTCTCTTTTATAACTTTAGGTAAAGCGAAAAACCTTAATTTCACTTTCACTTTAACTAGCGTTTCACTAAAGTTAATTGATATCACTTTAATTTATTTTCCGAAGTAAACTTAGCAAAAGTAAATTAAATACAACTGGTTTCTTAATTTAAGTCTTTTGCATGCAAGGACACATGCATGCAGGAAGACCTTCCTTGTTGCTGCTAGTTTAACATAATGACCCCCCACCAAATCTGAACTAGTTTTTTGCTAACTACGTATGGAGTTTGGTTCACAACTTATGTCAAACACTATGCAACACTGTTCAAATTCCACTGAATATTGTCTAAATCTGGTAGATTGATTTTACATTGATTTACAATGAATGTTTTTTATGGTTTCGTGTTCAGCACTCATGGAACATAATTTGACTACCAAATGTGCACATAAAAAATATACATATGTATTTAATACTGAGAAATACACTCACAACAACGCAGGTATATATTTGGCAATTTGCAAATTTTTATTGCCTGTAACAGTAGTACAAATAGGTGTTTAAAATCAGATTTCAAGTGTACCTTCATGTCTGAGTTTGATTGTCTGTTACAGCTGCTTGGTACAATGATTTATCAAATTTTATGTAACTTACAGTCTTCCAATTGATATCTACTGAGTCTATAATTTATCAAATTTTATGTTTCAAATTTTCAATCTGAATGTTCATTGTTCAAATAATCATTGAATTTATAATTATGAATCATGATTCATAATTTATGAAGAAATATACATGCATGTATGATGTGACTATGACATATATATATATATACACACACAGAGTACCCCCGACGTACCCAAGTAACCCTTTTTCAAAAAGTGGCGTCCCCGTACTCGTACCAGTACCCAAGTTTCCTGGCAACTTAGGCCCATGGGGGTTCTCCAATGGAGCATGCCAAGAAATACTTGGATTTTGTGTAGTAGGGACTGTCCTTTATTTCACTTCAAATCATTGCTTGTTATTGAAATATGCAGCTGGGCAAGGGACTAATACTCGTGCTGAAATTTATGCATTCTGGTTGTTGATGAACAAAACAAAAGAAAGAAGTTTAAGCATTTCCAGGTTTTTGGAGTCTCAAAAGTCTTGATGGACTAGGCTAATCAACAATGCAGAACTTAAAATTTAGGTCTTTTACCTATTATGGATAGAGTGCAAGAGGTAAAAAGTGCTTTGGAATTTCTTCAATTCACACATATTTACCAAGAATTTAATACGAAAACAGATCAACTTTCTAAAGCATTCTTATTGCAGAAAGGTACCTTCGCTGAACAAGAATTTAGAGGGGGAACTCTCCTCTCAGAATATGAAAGCTCTTTATATTAAATACAGCTGATGGCAGTTCACACAGCTTTGATTCTACTAGACCTGGCTTTTTGGCTTACTGTTTGAACTTTTCATGATAATGAAGACTTGAAGTTTTAATTGATGAAAACTTAAATTGATATACCAAGGAAGACTGTAATATTGGAAACAATAGACCTGTTTGTATTTTGATTGATGTGCCGAAGTGTCTTCTTGACTCTTTGAGTCTGAACAGGACAGACTAATGTATATTTGATTTCAAACTCTAAAATATCAAATATAATGATTTTTTCTTAGAAAAACAAAAACTATTCAAAAAAAATGTATGCGATGCTTAGAGCAACGACCATGAGCACAAGCAAAAGAATCAATAAACCTAGCAGCTAATTGTCCAAGATATAAAATTTTGCTATATAGGCTATAATAAAAATATTCAAGTCCTACCTTAAGGGTGACTAAACATACTGAAAATAGCATAATAAAATGGCCAGTTGGACAACATGAAACATCATATCAAGTTGCAACAGCTAACAATCTAACAACAAGAGGGGGATCAACGTTATCCTTGGAGGTTGGCCCTCAGCCTTCAACCAGAAGTTCAAGGTCCACCAATATCTACTCCCATCCATTGTTCACTCCATGCACAAGTTTAAGAGACCTTTCTACGTAGATACTTATTCTTCCCAAGAACAACAAAACCTAGAAGTGACACTGTTCTCGGCATTCACACAATGCTCAACCAACTCAATGGCGAGGCCATCCCTCAAACCATCAGCATGAGTTGAACAAGGGAGGGGGAGGGGGGAGGGCGTGCAAGGGACTCCCTGTTCATAGTGCATGAACCCAATAATCACACAGCTACATCAAATGGGGCCTTTCCA
Organism: Pseudotsuga menziesii; assembly: GCA_001517045.1. Taxonomy (NCBI): domain Eukaryota; kingdom Viridiplantae; phylum Streptophyta; class Pinopsida; order Pinales; family Pinaceae; genus Pseudotsuga; species Pseudotsuga menziesii. Next base: position 97,560 of record LPNX010566751.1, read on the forward strand.
TCTCCTAAGAAGTCCATCTTAGAATCTGGAATCATTGTATTTCTCAAGTTCTATTTTGCATGTTTCTGGCATTCTATGTTTTACATTTCCCGCATTCTATTTCTCATATTTCTCACGTTCTATATTCCGTATTTCTTGCATTCCATGTCTCATATTTCTCGTATTTTATTTATGGTATTTCTCATGTTTCTCACATTCATTTCTAGCATTTCTCACATGATATTTCTCCCATTTTAATCTTGCATTCTCTTTTTCTCATTTTATTTCTTGCATGATATTTCTCCCATTCTATTTCTTGTATTTATCATATTTTATTTCTTGCAATTCTCACATTCTACTTTTTGCATTTCTAGTATTTCTCACTTTCTATTTCTCGTATGATATTTCTCTCATTCTATTTTTTGTATTTCTCACATTCTAGTGGAATTGGTGGTGTAATGTTCACATGCGGCCTAATCCATCTGGTTAGGCATTTATTATAAAACTAGGTTATAGTTAAGGCCACCATAGTCAACTGTGATACATAGGCTTAATAACCCTCTTGGGGAGTGCACCCTACTTATGCAGGACCATAACCCCTCTTTGGGAGGATATCCTACTTGAGTTGTGCATAAATTACACAACCCAAACCTCATTTGTAAATCATATTTTTTTATCATTGAGCTAAGGCTCTCTAATACATGTGTTTTAAGCCTACAGGCACTACATCTTCGGGGTTCTCTTGTGTTTGCATATTTTATATTTTAAGCGCATTTGTGCATCTCGTATGTAGCACACTCGTGCTTGCACATCTTTCTCTCTATAGCACATTTTTGGTTCAGGCATAGAGCACTTCTTTAGTGCTGGTTTTTTCTCTTTTTACTCCAGGTTTATGGTTAGCATTTTAGTTCCATTCAATCACCTCTTTCTGTTTGTGATCTCAACATGGTATCATTGCAGGTGCAAACCTTTCCTACCTAGTTCACTGCTGTTAGGTTTTCCTCTTGGCTGTTCACGCTGTTGTGATCAGCTTTTGGCATCCGGAAGAGAACCAAATTCGAGAAATGTTAGGGTTGTTTTTCATGGTGTTTTTTGCTGGCTGGAAAAGATGTTTTAGGGCTACCAGAGTCCCCTGATTTGAGAACCCGGCACTAGGGTTTACTTGCTGGTTTATATCAGCAATCTTTCAACAGGTGATGCAAGGCTATAGGCTGGTAGCATTACTATTTTTCATGACTGCAGAACCAAGGTTTCAGCCCTAATTTTTCTGCTTTTCCCTAAGGGCTATGATATAGGATTTCTCAAATCATCTATGTTTAAGGTTTTCCAGGGTTTTAACTTACCTTGAAGAGTTCACTATAGCAACTGATCCAGAAGTTTGTTTGGATCATCTCTTTCAAGGTTCACTTCAGCATTTGGTCTGAAGTTTTCTTGTCATCACCTACAGGGCTGCAGGTTCGGATCTCTTCTTTCAGGTTTTTATCCTTATACAAGGCTTGTGCTTTTCTTGTAGGTTCCTTGAGTATATCAAAATTTTTACCCTCTTTACAAGATCAGCACTTTCCTTCCAAGGGATTTTACCTCCCTTAGAAAACCTGGCAGTACCTTCTTGTTCATTCTTTGCATCAATATCTCTAGGGATGAGTTAATTGTTGAGGCGTGTGCTGCCATAATTACAGAAACAATACACTGCAAAATTTCTTGGAAGAGCTGGTACTATTTCCTTACTTCCTCTTTATAGGAGATTACTTGAAGACTTTACAGATCCTTCTTCTTTGTTGAACCTAATGACCTCGGAAAGGCTCTTTGCCCTATTCAATAGGGATACTAATATTTGGGAAAATCTGATGTAAAAGAACTCTATATACAACGGCTGTCATACAGAAAGTTGTGTCTTCAAGTCTTGTTTGACTCATCTTCAAGGGAATGAAGAGCTTGCAGGAATAACAGCTTGAAACAGGGATTTTCTACATGATACTGTTGACACAGGGTATAGTGCACATCTAACCATGCACTCTGCGTATGGGTTTGATTAATAGTGCCAAGCCCTTAATCAAAATATGATTTGACTGGTTTTGTGTTTCAGGTTTTTTGGACCAAGTATAGGCATTTCTATTCGCAATATTGAAAGAAAGTGGGAGGGAGCTTCATGAATCCCTATATAAGTATTAGTAGCATCCTCTAATCTCATGGTAAAAGGGGCACCTAAAAATGAGATGCATCTGTATCTTCGGCTCTTATAGTGACATATCTGGCAAATCCTATCTGGTTGCGGGATAAGATGATTAGTCTCGATTCAGAGTCTATGAAATCCCACCCAAAAACAACCCAAGGGCATCCTGAGCAAGCGCATCCAATGTCTACAAACAATGAGACCATCCTACAGTTCCAAGAAGTGCGCTAGATAGAAAACCATCTTGGATCCTAGGCTCTTCGCGAGTACGGTTCAAGTAACTTGAATGTACAATCCGTAGATGTCCTCTCTAATGGCTTGATCCAATTCTTGTTTAGTCAATTGGGAGGTGTCCCAATGCATCTAGAGAGTACCTAAAGGGCACTAGGTGCTCTAGGGAGATTATCATCAACCGAAGAAGCCAAGAAGCCTTTGAGTACCAAACCCCTGCATGACCAACCAATGGGGCAAGCTAAGGCGAGGGCCTCAAAGGAACAAAGTGCTACGAAGGGGTAACTCGCTCTCTGAAGGCTTGAATTGTATGCTGAAAAGAGACCAAGCAGAAATTGACCTTAAGGCAAAAAGGATGGGCTCTAAAGTTTACCTGAATAATGGGTTGGGGACCATGCATTTGCACCAGATATGTGCTTGAGAAGCAGATTTTGAACTCTCTCAATCGGGACTAGTCGGTCTCCAACAAACTCAATCCCCAGATCTTTGAACCATAAAGGGCCACAAAGCTATACACTTTACTGTTGAGGTTGGAGGGCCCATGGCATGCCAAACTGAGGCCCCACAAACTAGACCCCTAAACAGGTGTACGTTGTACTTGTCGTAATCTCAATCTCTAGCCCCCTTGAAGTAGAAATGCAGGTCAACGAGAAAGCTCTTTGACAGCAAAAGATCATAACCTTGGTTTTACCCAAGTTGACCATCAACTTTCAAATGTAGCAAAAACTGGCCACGGTATCAATCCGTATCTGTTGAGCCCTTAAGTGTTAAGGCCATCAGGATCAAGTCATTAGCAAAGAGAGGGGAGATCAACACCTGTTGTAGAAGGCAACCATCTCCATCCTCAATGTGCACACAAAGGAATGACTCTAGCTCATTTAATGCAATGTTATCAAAACCGAACCGGTTGACCCCGGGAACCAAAGCCGAACCGGAATCAGACAAAAACCAGGAAACAAACCGGATCAAAAAACCGGTTGACAAAAAATACATAAAACACTCATATTTTCAAAAAATACATATATATCCATGTGCATCCATGTGAATTCAAACCATTATACACAAATATGCAAAGTTTCTCATGTATATTAGCAAGTAAGAGCGTATAAAACCAAAATAGTATCGAATGCAAATACATATCTAAAGAAAAGTACATCAACAAAGAGGTTATAAATGGCCTCTAAACTCAAAATATAAGCATATGATTGCAGTCTAGACTCTAGAATCTACAATCTAATGATTCTAATCATATATCAAAATTATCTGAGTCATAATACTCAGACTCAGAGTCATCATCTACATCCTCAACATGAGCATGGCTCGACTCCCCTAGGCCTGAAGGCACTTGTCTAACTGCAACATCAATGTTCACATCCTCTTGCTGTGGAAGAGGGCCCAAGTCCATCCACAATTAAATGTGATTGATATGGAGGGTGGGAGCCTCCTTTTATAACATTAGAAGGGTCGTGGGTCAATTAAACAGCTCACACATGGAACCTATTTTTTATTTTATTGAAAGAATTTGAAATTAGCTTTTTTGGAGGGTCCTTGGCGTTTTTGTACAAAATCGGCCAATTTTGTACTGAACCAGGCGGTTTGGAGAAAACAGAGCGGTTTTCTATGGAACCGGTCGGTACAACGTTGAAACCGGCCAATTCTGTATGGAACCGGCCAAAAACGGTTTGAGAGTGTGATTTGACTCGGTGAAGCTTGTAAACCGGTCCAACCGGCAGGTTTTTTCAAAACTGGTTGGGTTCTGATAACATTGATTTAATGTAGATCCAAAGAAGGTCGGTGAGAGGAGGCACTCCTGCTTGACCCTAACGGTACTTAGAAGTCAGAGATGTCATGTGGCATACAAAGACAACCCAAAACTGACTCATGCAGTCTCATGATCGCTGCTAGGAGGGTTTTAAAGATGCCAATGTTACAAAGCCTATGGAGTATAGCCTACCTCAATATTGTGTCAAACACTTTCTAAAAGTCCATGAAGCAGCAAGACTTTTAAATAGTGCTAGCAAGCCTTCCTAATAATGGCTGAGAGTGTAAACATATGATCAGTTGTTTGGTACTTCGGGCAAAAATTGGCTTGCCCTCTATCCCTAAGGTATCGACCCTCCAGCTCATCTCAAAGCCATAAATGTACGATTGTGACATATCGCTTGGAGAATGTGTGCCCAACCATGACAGTTTAGTAGTTGTTCGGATCAGAACTAATCCCTAAATTGTGGAATCGAGTGACTGACGTGCCTAGTCTAAGAGTGGGGGAAACCAGAGCAACCCACATGGTTAAATAACTCAACAATGTGCGAGTCTAGAGAATGGATGCCATGCTTGAGGAACTCAACTTGAAGGCCTTTCTTGTCAACTAATTTGCTAGTGTTCATAACCACAATTTATGTCCCGACGGTCTCTTTCAAAGAAGAGATGACATGAAAGAGGGGGGGTTAGGGGAGGAGCGGATATGGGTGGGGGGTTCTCCAGGAATATCGTAGAGGGAGGTCATATGGGAGAACATGGACAGGGGAGCCAAGTCTAAGGGGAGGACACGGTTTGAAGGGGAGAATTATCACCACTCTCTCTTGACCAACCAATCAAGCCTTCGAAGAAATGAAAACTTTAAAAATAAATAAATTAAAAATTTACGAGATGCCATTAAGAAACTTAGTATGTCATTGATATATAAAAGTTTTTGAGAATTTCAAGGCAATTGTTATCGACATTCTACCAAGTCCTTTATTTTAAGGCCATCCCTAATTAGTTTTATCTAACAACAAAGGAAATTCAACGCAAATATAACCCTAACAACTATGAATTAGTTAACACTTATTACTTAGCAGTAAAAGATATTCAATAAACTAAAGTGGGCTATTTAGAATTGTATGATGCACCATTTTCTAATGTTTGCGTCACTTGGACATTTCTAAAATAAATATAAGAGAGCAAACTACTCACACTAGTAATTGACATGCTAAAACAAAGTATACAAAGATGAATAAAACGCCAACCTCATCATTTCCATTTGGTTGCCTCTGAAACCAATTAATGTTTAAAACCTGCAAACATTAGCAAATAAATTTAAAATAAGTAAAACATAGTTATCATCAAATCCTATAAAATTTTCACTAATTGGAAGACATGCTTGTGTGACAAAAAGATATGCAAAGCAAGAGTATCAGCCAACCAAATAAACTCAAGCATACATCAAGCAACTAATTTGTAGAAGACAAAGATACAAGGACAATGTACCATTTAAGCAAGTGGGGCCTTAACTGACTAAGGAAATCAACTGGGTCTGTCTCAAAAAGGGATGAGATCAAGTGCAATTCCTGAGCAATTTTTGTGGACAAGATACCTTTCAGCCCTTTGTGTAGCCAGCGATCTCAGGTTGGGTTTCTCTAAGCAACTTAATAACAATAATAATTCAACGGGATATATGCCTCTTCATAAGAAACTCAAATTGACACTTAAGTTGATTTTAGTATGGAATTGCCATATCATCACGAGATTCCTTGAAAAGTAAAGGTAATCCTCTTATGATAGAAAGTAAAATTCTGATTAGAACAGTTGTTACAAACTGAAGATACTAATGTATTATTCAGAGGGAATGGAAAAATTTGACAACATATGTAGTGTGAAAGAATTTATTAGCCATGAATGGAACCCCCAAGGGAGGAAGCAAGGTTGCTCCTCTCTGCAACACCATGACTTTTAGAGATGCTCTAACAGGCTCAAAGAAGGTGGCAGTAGACTAGGTGAGTAACCTGAAAAGAATTCTAGACAATGGGTGAGAAAGTCAAATTCATCAACTCAGCAGAAACATTTTTTGTGAAAAAACGGAGAAAAATACCATGGTCACCCATTAACTTTAGGTGTTTTGGGAGAAAGTTTCAAATATCAATGAATGTGCATGAACTAAAAACTCTCTCAAAGTGAGCAGCCAAAATTGGAAATGAAGAATTAAAAGGCATGGTGCAAATGCCAAATCCTATCTAACTCAAAGGACTTTGTATAGGTTTATTCGCTCGAAAGGAGGAAGGTTTTTTACGATATTGTGGTTCTTGAGGGGTTAAAGTTTTAAACAACTAGACGAGAACCCAACTTTTATCCCTGTCTGGAATCTGGATTAACTTATTAAGCTACCAACATGCCACTCATGAGGAAACATTTCAATACACTAGAACTGATCGTGGAACCTGTAGCGAATCCAATCTGCCCCTAGAATAATGTAAGAAGGAAGTATTCACACTGAAAAAACTATTGGAATCTTTGGCAAAACCTGAGGGGTTGACAAAAATAAGAGGCCTAGAGTTAACTGTGGATTCAATCTAGGCCCAGCAACTCGATCATAAAATTTAGCCTCCTGATCAACAATCTGCTAAAGTAAAGCTCCCTACCAAGACGCTTTATACATAGATAGACTCTAACCTCCTTGTTGAAATTTTCCAAGAAACTATCAAAAGAAAGGCAGCTTGGAGTCTAAAATCAACAAAAACTGTTCAATGCACTTCAAGAGGCTGAAACAGAATATTTCGTTGACAGCAAAACAATATGAGAGGACCATAGCTCCTAGAACCTAATACCCTACGAGTAGGAAATAGAAATGCAAAACCTTCTCTAGAGGAGGACCCAATTTATACAAGGAACCAAAAAGACATTCCTCAAACCCAACCATAGATATTGCAAATGGTAATGCAAACCCCAAAGATAACTCAGGTTTTAAATCTTGGAAACCATGCCAGACTCCATATAAGTCAGGTAACATTTCAAATCATTGATTAAACAAAAATCTACCCACTAAAATATAATAGCAATTAAAATATAAAAGGACTTGCTGTTTAATGTTAATCTAGCTTGATTAAAGCATCCCAATTTTATGTAAAACATCAAAAATGCATGAAAAGAGAGCACTCTTAAACACAGTACAAGTATTCATCATTCAAGCAAACCTTGAAGGTGAATATTCAGTATATTTAAATGAAAAAAAAAATGGGGATTGGATTATGGAGATAATATAAAATTCATTTGATTTTATGTTGTGGTGGATGGAGCAAATGAGGTAGCCGTCCTCATAAGAGAAACATATGACATTTAAGTGGAGGAATTTAGAAGAGATCAACTTAAGACTAAACTCAAGAACAACATGGTTCTTTTTAGGAGATGGAAACATTGCACAGGAAGACTGTTTGGAGGCCAAAGAAAGCATATCCAACATGCCTGCAATTTCTTTAAGTAGTTGAGCACATCCCAAGGCTTGGTCTAGGGCGGGAAAGATTGTGAATAGTATCTGGTGATGTCTTACCACACCACACTAAAAGACCAAAACAAAAACCTCAGTGTGGATGTAATGGAGAATAGATTCGTGAGACCATCCACAAAATACAATTGGAAAGGTTACTAGACTAAATGAGTTACAGGAAGATTTAGACAAATTTATTGGGGTGGTCAAGAAATTACAAAATAAGAAGTATTGGGGACAGCAAGCTCTACTTTTGTAAAATTCATTCCCTGACCTGACTATAGAGGATCTGGAATCTGCATTTCCACATATTTGAAAACGGTAGGATACATCCTGGATCCACCATGAGGCTCTAAAACCTTAACTTCTGCCTATAAAATAGCCCCTTCCCCCACTCTAATAGGTAGAAATCTGAGTTTTTCATATCAATCTGCATTTATTAGTTTGTAAAAGCAATTTGGAGAAAAAGTTGTGCGTCTGTGCATGCATGGGCATGTGTGCGTGTACATGTGCGCAGATGCCTGTATGTGTCGTTTCACCATATCTGGACCCTAACTTTTCAAATAATCTGGCAGATTTGTATCTAGATCCGCATCTATTTCCATGCAACTTAGCCCAACAATAAAGACAGCTTCTCGTTCCCAGGGTGGAGATCAATAAATTCCCACCAAAAATTGAAAAAATAAATATTTGGGTCCATGATAGGGGATGGAAACAAAAACACATCTAAACCCCTTTCCAAATTTTAGAATTGATCAAAGTCTTATATCTATGTCAATAGGATCTTTGTTGGTAGGTAAAGCAAGGGTGTTGTTATTCCCCCTCATGGACATGTTCACCCCTCAAGGTCTAGCACACCCATGCAATTAAGTTGGCAAGATAGATACTGAGACCTCACCATGGAACATCCAGCTCTAGATGTGATTTTGGCAAGTGAAGCAGTGGACTTCAGATTGCTTATTATTGAGGTTGAATTGAAAGGACCTCTTCCAATGCATGTAAATTCGAGTTTTGTTAAGGAAGCTACAAAAATACCGGATAAACAAAAAAAAAATTTAAATCCAACTCACCTCCCAAATGCAAGGCCCTTCTTTTTGCAGTAAAGGCAATGATTGGTAAGTTCTTCCACTAGTGGCCGACTCACAAGGTTATAGCTCTTGCTGGATTAATAGTGGCATTCGTTGATGCAAGGATCCCTGAACTTCTTCCATTGTGGACAAAGTTATAAGGCGTTCCTCTTCCAACTTAAGAAGATCGGAAGTTTACATTTCATTTGGGGGGGCATACTTTCTACGGCTAAAAGGGCTTTTCCTGAATCCTTGGATGATTGATTTCAATGCTAAGGAGGACAATCCCAGCGCAAATACAGTATGGGTGGTCTGTCTTCGACATCTTCTGTTGGTCTTCAAGGACGAACCAACATTTCAAAGCATTGGTAACAACAAACTAACATAGAGAAGTTTATGAACAAAGCAATGCCAAAATCATGTCAATATCCCTATGTGATATTTTGAAAGCAATACAAAAAAAATGTCAATATTCATGTGCGAGAATTTGTACAGAGTTAGACCTTTCATAGTTGCTTCCGGAAGCAATCCTGTTAGATCTTGATGGCCATGTTACATTCAAGAGTTGGATTATGAACAACATCCCTTCAGGTGCAATATCTGCTGACAGTATGGCCAACTTGACATACATTGCTCCTCCCCTAGAACAACCAATGCTAACAATCACGAGGATAAAACACCAACAACCATATCCAACTCAACAGAAGAGTAAATAGCCCTCTTAGCCCTCATCTCCAACCCTGACTAAGCAATTTGAGATTCTAAATAAGGATGCTCAAGATCCAACAAAGGAGGTAGGGTGCAAGAATAAGAAGTAGTTGAGAATGCATAGTAAGAAGGAAAGGAAGAAAAAAGCACAAGAAAAAAAAATCCTCAACCTCAAGATAAGCCAAAGATTGACCCCGTACCCCCACGTATATTGGGGTTCTCAAACAAAGTCTCAATTCCTTGCCTGCAACTCAAGGAAGGAAGATGAGGAAAGAAGCCAGGAAAAGGGAAGTTGAGCACAAGAAAGTGATGGGATCACAGTATTTGCTGGCTAAATATGGCTATTCATTATGAGGTTCATATCAAAGTTAAATCATCTTTCAATGTATCTTGCAAGGAAGTCAGTTTTCTGTTGTGAAAGTCAAAGTAACAATTTGGAGAGTAGAAAACTATGCTCTCCATCTCATTTAGATTTGAGATTGGAAAGTCTCAAGGACAAGAGTCCCCATTCCATTTTGTGTATCACTTGATTATTTGGGTTTGGTTGTAACCTCCCTCCTTGCTTAATTTTAATACAATGTAACCATTGCTTTAAGAAAAACCTTCGCAGATAGATATCTCTTAAACCTAACAAAAGGGACTAAATAAAGTCTTTCAAATAATCCCCCACTTCATATGTTCTAATAATTCATATGCTTGACCATATACAAATATTCTTTAATCAAGAAGATAAATGCCATGGTCTAGCAAACACCTCAAATATCCAAGCCATTTCCCATCAGTGATTGGTTATTAATACAATAGTCTTAGGATCACCGAGCTTTAGGTAGGCTCAATTAAGGAATTAAGCATTGGACACCTTTCATGAGAAAGGGATGGGTTAGTGAATGACCAAAAAAAGTTGCTTCAACTCTTCTAATCTAATGTGAGGGAAAATTCTTAAGAAAACAGGCATTGTTTCCAAAAAACTCTAAAAATAACCCAAGTATTTGAGGGTAGCCATTGGATCATATCACCATAAAAGAAGGAATCATGAAGTGTTAATGGGTATAATGAACAGGAAAATTCACATCCAATTCCTGGGCAAATGGCTAACTGTTCATGTCAAGGAAGTCCAGACTCCAAACTTGCTTTTATTATTTCAAAAGAAATGTTCTTAGTTCTACTTTCTCTAGAATTCAAGTATGTAATTTACAGATCACATGACATAATGGTTAACATCATAATCAGCAAAATATAAAATTGCCTCTCATGCAGAGTTACAAAAAACAAATCACGATGCATCAGAAATATATATATATATCTTTTAGATACAAAATCTGTTTTACAAATTGACTCTCACAAGGGACCTAAGTCCAGACTCCAAACTTGCTTTTATTATTTCAAAAGAAATGTTCTTAGTTCTACTTTCTCTAGAATTCAAGTATGTAATTTACAGATCACATGGCATAATGGTTAACATCATAATCAGCAAAATATAAAATTGCCTCTCATGCAGAGTTACAAAAAACAAATCACGATGCATCAGAAATATATATATATATATATATATATATATATATATATATATATCNAAATTGACTCTCACAAGGGACCTTTACTTTCCCTTCAAACTATTCACTAGCATTATGTTCTACTCCAATACTCAATACTAATTATACGATGATCATTACAATAGGACGCATCAAAAGGATATATCTCATTGCATAACTCAACTCCATCTTTAGTCCTGTGTATCCCAAAATTATCTTGAACTTGTCCCCCCACAACATTTCCATTCAATCACTTGAGAAATCCTTCAGTTAAACCGGTAAATTGCACCATCTAACCCTTCAATGCTCCAATTCATCTAGAATCAGGTTGTCTTTTTCCAGTTCTTCTTCCTAAATAACCTTTGATAAATTGTTGCCCATGTGCCTCATTCAACCATTAACTATAACATAGAATGGAGCCAGCAACTTATGTGCAAGTTATCATGCTAAACTTATCAACCTTTTCCTCAATGTGAACAAAAGAAGAAGTAATCATAGATATCAAATCTTTCAGTTAACCAACCTAGCAAGGAGAGAGTTCGACGATAAAAGTAATATGGTCACCTTTCAAATCCTCACCTTTTGTTGTCACCCCATGCTTTGAGAGATCCACCGCAAATTAACCATCTTTGCAAGAGGACATAAACCACTCAAGAAGACAATTTGAGGCATTACTTCAACATTATAACAACATTTTCTAGAAGGAGAGGAGCCAACCCACCCATTTCCACATTATAATTCCTTTTGGACTAATTAAGCCCCCAAAAAGGTTGAGCATTCTCTTATAGAATTTCCCCATACCCTAAGATATATCCATCCTCTTCATCCATCTCTTCCCATAAAATTGAAAATGTAAAAAATAAACATAACACGAAATGACTTAAAGGTTAAACGGTAAACCATAGAGAACTTCTAACTACTTGCATAACCAACAATCAATTTATAGAGAACTTCTAACTACTTGCATAACCAACACTCAATTAGAAATTCAACAACTACAACAATGCAAAAAGCACAAAAGATTCAACCCTATTTGTTTGCCCATGTCAACTTCCCAACCTCAACTTATCAAAATGCCTTTAGGATAAACTTACAAAGATTCAACCCTATTTGTTTGACCATGTCAACTTCCTAACCTCAACTTATCAAATGTCTTTGATAGAAAACTATGAAACTTTCGATCATTTATATCCTTTTTATTTCCACGCAAAATCTTAACCCTAAAGCAAAATCTCAACTTCATATCTACAATCATTTCTCTTCTTTCTAACCTCATACAAGCTAGTACTGTATCTTCTGCAATTAATCTTTACATGTGTGCAATTCATAAACTCATTTCCCCAATCATACATCAAACAAATTTGCACATATCTTATGCAAACAATCTTTTTTTTTAGAAATACATCTTATAGAATCTCTTTGGCTAAGTTCTCGTGTTATAAGGTGTGTATCTATGACATCAAAGTCACCCAAGAATTGCATCTGGCCTCATTCATACCCACTCGTGTGGTTTTGAACCTAAGTCTCTACATTAATACCAACCCAATCAAATCACTGCTTGTCACTAGGCCATGCTCTCGTGGGTAGTTATGCAATCAATCTAACAAGTGTATAGTTCGTAAACGCTCATTCTCCTACTCATACACCAATACATTTGACTAGACCTCAATACCCAGGTTCAACATCACCAATACTTGAGGTGGCAACTTCTCCAAGTGTTGAATCATCCCAACCTGGCACCTAGAACAAATCTCCCATATGGAAATCCCACTTTGAAACAAAATTGGAATATGTAAAGTGAGTCATTGTTTCTTCCATCCACATCTTAAGACCAATAGCAATTAAGAGCTTCCATCTTTCTTGCTTGAAATTAAATCTATTCTTTTCTAGAGTCACAAAACCTCTTGTATCTTCGATCCATAAAAAACCTAACAATATCATATATGCATGTAATACTACATGGCCCAAAAAACATATCATAGAGGGGACCAATGACAAATGAAGAAGAGAAAAAACTAGGGTTTAAATAGGCAGAATCAAGAATCTCTCGCGATGGTGTTTCTCGAAGATTGGTCGTGGTTTTCAATATGCTCAACTCCTGGCATTTGTATGAGTCGTCGAGGTTAGTGCAGCCATGGCTCTCAAATGCCCCCCTCCTCCCACCACCAGAGGTAGCCACCTTCAGGTGGTGAAAGTGCCTTATCGCTACTCAAGGTAAGTTGTCGGCCTCTACGATTCCACTTCGTGAAAAAATTGGAATCGATCCTAGTTATTGCCCTCCCTCTCGAACAACCTCGTAAGGCAGCTCTCTCACTTGCAAACAAGGTTTGGTCGCCAGATTACATGGTTATGGCCATCTCCCAAATCAATGGATGCATGGATTCAAGAAACTGGAAACCATTGATTTCTCAAGGAGTTACCTCTTACTTTGTAGGAAAAGGGTTTTCCGTGTTTGAATTCATTTCAAAAGAAGATAGAGATCTCATATTCGAAAATGGGCCTTATTTTCTGGGACTCAAGGTTCTATTTGAATTAATGAAGTCCAAATTTCGACCCCTCCCAGGATATTCCCAAGGTCATCCTTGTCTGGGTCGGGCTTATGCACCTCCCCATTCATTGTTGGAGCAATGATTCTCTAAGGGCCATTGGTAATGCCCTAGGCAAATTCATCGACGCAGCAAATCCTAAAGATCAGTATTAATGTACCAGAATCTGCGTTAAGGTGGATCTCGAAGTGGGTCTTCCAAAATCCATCACCCTAACTGTTGATGACTGGTCCCATGTTTAGCCCCTATATTATGAGCAACTTCCCTTCAAATGTCGCATTTGTCATGAATATGGGCACTTTGCAAAAGATTGTAAGCAAGATCCGAAATCCATTGTATATCAAGCCCCAGCTGAGAAATGGCATGTGGTCATGAAAGCCCAAATCGGGCCGGAGCAAGTCAAAAAAGGAAAACCCAATCATCTCTTCTCCAAAGAATACAGATTCCATAAAAGGAAATCAATTTCAAATTCTCAATACTCTTGAAGATAATCACTACGAAGAAGCTCAGGAAGAGATAGCTCCATCCAAACAAGAGGGTTCTATGTCAGATCTAATTTCAAAAAATATATATTCAGATCCTCAAGGAAGCTCACATATTATATTGACGTCCCAAGATCCAAAAAACCGCAATACAACAAGAGAAGGGGGCTTCAGTGGGAACACAAGAAGAGTCCCTTGAGAAGGAGGGGGAAGTGGTTGAGGAATACCCCAAGAAGAAAGGAAGAAAGAAAAAGAAAAAAAGGAGGAAGAATCCAGAAGGGAAAAAAAATCTAGGATCCCAACTCAAAATTGAGAAGGTCATCTTAAGAAGCAATAGAAATGCAAAGAAAAACAAGATCCAAGATTGATCGTCGAAAGGTACCCACCCCTTCTCATCATCCAAATAATGAATCTGGTCTCCTGGAATATCAGAGGAATGGGCAGCAGGCCTAAAGAAGAAGCAATTAAGGATTTAATTCGAATCACAAAATCGGGCATTCTTCTAATCCAGAAGACAAAGTTAGAAGAAGAAGTGTTTCTAAATGCAAGTCAAAAAATATGGTCAAGGAGTTCAGGATTAGAAATCCGTTCAAAAGGGGCTTCCAAAGGCAAAGGCACTCTTTGGGATACTTCCAAATTCAAGCTTCAACGATTGTTTAGCTGCCAGCACTGGAATTTTGTCTCCCTCCACCACATAAGCTTTCAAATGCAGGTAAACATTTTTAATTTATATGTCTCGTGGTTGTTTTCAAAATAAAGAGAATGTTGATTGACTGTGCAAGAATTCAAAAGTAATCTTGATCTGGTGAACATAATTGTTGAAGGAGATTTAAACATCACCCTTCATCAAAGAGAGAAAACAGAGGATTTCCTCGTGAGAGATTCTCTGAGAGAATTGGTGGAAGATCTAATTCTAGAGTGGGATCTTCTGGATATAAAAACAGCTAAAGGTCAATTTACCTGGTCCAACAAGCGGGTAGGTCCAGGGCATATAGTAGCTCGATTGGACAGGTATTTAGTGCACATTTCCTACCTGTTACAAAGGAATGAAGCGAAATCTCGAATTAATCCTTTTGGGGTTTCAGATCACAAGTTGATTCTGTTTCCCTCAAAGAGGAATCAAACCTTGGCCCCATCCCCTTCCAATTCAATCCCCTTTGGATCCAAGATGAAGGCTTTCGGGAGCTCGCGGACGAGGCCTAGCAGGTGCATGTGAGAGGGTCCTTCCTCTTTGTCTAGGAGGAAAAAACTAAGGCGAACCAAGATGCCCCTAAAGAGTTGGGAAAAGGGACTGCCTTCTCCATCTTACAACAAGCTGGAAGCGCATTAGAGATTGGAGGAGCACCAATCAATCATGGAACAAAAAGAAGTCCTAGAGAAAGACTTCCAAGAGGAAATCAAGCTTCATGCAAAACTACATAAATCGTGCAAAGATAAGGAAGAATATTGGAGACTAAAATCTAGGAGCCTATTGGCTAAAGGCTGGGGACAAAAACACCAGCTTCTTCCACAAACAAGCCAAGCAAGGAAAGCCAAAAACAAGATAATTGAAATTTCATCGCAAGATAGGCATAGATTGACAGACTTCGGTGATATAAACGAGGTTGTTATCCTCCACTTTAAGTTGTTGTATACGAAAGAAGAAATTCAAGACGACGGGTTGGCTCAAGGTTTCCTCTCATTGGTCCCCACCTCCATCTTCGAGCAAGATAGACACTAGAAAAGAAATCAAGAAGGTTGTTTGGGAAATGGAACCAGATAAGACCCTAGGACGCAATGGCTTCACGATCAGGTTCTTCAGATCATGCAAGCAAACTATCAAAAAAGATCTGCACAAAATGGTCAATAAATCTCAAAGTTGTCTCAAAATTGGAGGGGCCACTAATTCCTCATTCTTAGCCCTTATCCCTTGGGCATCGGCCCCTTCTTCCTTTGCCTGCTTTCAACCTATATATTTATGCAATTATGCATATAAAATCATAACAAAAATTTTGGCCAATAGATTGAAAGGTTTGCTCCCCCGTATCATCTCTGAAAACCATGGTGGCTTCATCAAGGGGAGGCAACTTTTGGATTATGTTACCTTGGTTCAAGAGGCCATTCACTCAAGCCTTAAGTAAAAAGAAAAGGAAATGATTATCAAAGTTGATATGGAAAATGCCTTTGACAAGGTGCAGCATGAGTTCTTGTTTCAGGTGTTGACCAAAATAGGATTCTCTCAGTCCTTCTCTGCCTGGGTCAAAGCCTGCATAGGGTCCCCATGGATCACCCCCCTAGTGAATGGGAGGGTGGCTTCTTTCTTCCAAGCCAACAAAGGCCTAAGGAAAGGGTACCCTCTTTCTCCAATGCTCTACATTTCAATGGCTAACTCCCTAAGCAAAAAACTAGAGGAGCACCGAAAGGAAGAGATTATGGGGGTTCAGATTGTAAGAGGGGTCAAGAGTATAAACCATGCCCAATTTGCAGATGGTACTTTGCTGGTTGGGGGAGCATCTTGCCATGTCGTGAATAGATTAAAGAGGGTTCTCTCTGGGTTTTGTTCTATTTCAAGGAGCAAAGTTGACAACAAAAAGAGTTCTCTTTTTGGGTGGCATCTTTCTTCGTTGAAGAAGAGGGAAATCTCCAAAATCCTCAACTTTCAAGGAGAGACAATTAGGAAAGAATTAAAATATCTGGGACTTCCCATATTTCGTAATCCTCTCCGATCAAGAGCCTAAAACTTTTTGATTGAGAAATTCAAGATCAAACTACAAAATTGGGGAGCGACTAAGCTCAATCCTACTAGGAAGCTAATCCTAGTGAAGTCGATTATTGCCTCTCCCTATTTTCCAACTTTCTTTCATGCTTGCTCCAGCTTCAATCATTAAGGAGATGGAAAGACTAATGTGTAGATTCTTGTGGAAGGGTGGAAAAAACAACGAAAAAAAGTTTCATCTAGTCAGTTGGGATAAGAGTAAAGAACCAATCTGGTCTAGGGGGCTTCAAATTCAAGATCTATGTTGAAACAACTTCGCATTAGAAGCAAAAGTTTCATGGATCTTGAACTCTAGAGAAAACACTTGGGTAAATCAAATAATGAAAAGGAAATATTTGAAAGGATCCAAATTGTGGTGTTTAGATTCCCCTTCTTCTCCCCAAAAAGGTACACAAATTTGGCAACTTTGCTTCAAATCCTGGAAATTTTTCCAAAAGCGTCTTTATTGGATCCCTGGGAATGGGAAAAAAATAAAGTCATGAAAGAATAGAATCCTAAACAACCTACCTATTGGGGGACATGAAGATCTCAAGGATTTGCAAGTTTGGATGAAGGGGGTTGGATTTAAAACTCTATGGGATATTTTGGTATGGCAAGACACTGATGCAGTGGAATGGAAATCTTGGGTGGAAGTGGAGCTCCCAAACAATCTAAATCCCTCCTTTGACTGTCTCAAAGATCTTCTCCATGGTAAAGCCCCTCTTAGCAAAATCTCCAAAGATCATCGAGGTTGGGGTTCCACCTCAGGTCATTTCGCAATTTCTCAAGGGTACTCTATCCTCTCTCTTACCCTGAAGGCGGCTCGAATCCTAGCCATATCCCTAAAGTTTCTTTTTGTGTTGTCTCTTGGCCCATGGTAGGCTTCTCATGGGAGACAATCTTCACAAAAGGGGATTACTCGAACCATCCAAATGTTCTTTGTGCCATTCTAGTGAAGAAAGTACCAAACATCTTTTCCTAGAGTGCATTTTCTGTAAGAAAATTTGTTTCTATGCCAACTCCCGAATTGGTCACGGCCTGCTAATTCCTAGATCCATCCAAGAAATGTTTAGCAACTGGGGGAAGTGATACACAACTTCTCTCAAAGGTAAATGTTGCTTTATAATGTGTTAGTTTACTCTTCCAAATTTTATTTGTTGGAAAATTTGCTTAACTAGAAAGTTAAAAACAACCTAATTTTCCATGACAAAGCCACCTCCCCGGTTGTTGTTACTGCGCAAGCTAAAGCTCTACTATTTGAAAGTGCGAAGACTAAAAGACCCCTCTCCCCCCTTCCAAATCTCTCCCTAAAGAAATCCAATGGGTCAAAGAGATTCAAGCTCTTATCCTCAAAAATTTAATAATCTGCCCTCTTGGTAGATCAAGAAAACCAAACAGGAATTCAATTTGTGCTGGAAAGCTCAAGGGAAGCATTGCCTTTTCTTTGATGGAGTGTCAAATGGGAACCAAGGGGCGACAAGAGTGGGTGGGATTCTCTTTAACCCCAAGGGATAGAGGATTGTTGCTAAAGATTGGGGTTCAGGAAGGGACTCAAATAACAAGGTTAAAGCCCTCACTCTCCTCCAAGGTCTAGCTCTAACACAGCAAAGTGGGAAAACTAAAGTATTGGTGTTTGGAGACTCCTCAAACATCATTCATATGCTTAGGAATAATACAATCCCGAGGATTTTCATTTTGTCAGTTGATGAGCAAAATAAAAGTCCTCTTCTCTGCTTTGTCAGGTTCTCAAGTGTTTCATATTAAAGCCCTCACTCTCCTCCAAGGTCTAGCTCTAACACAGCAAAGTGGGTTACTGAAGTATTGGCGTTTGGAGACTCCTCAAACATCATTCATGTGTTTAGGAATAATACAAAGCCCAAGGATTTTCATTTCGTCGGTTGATGAGCAGAAAAAGGGTCCTCTTCTCTGCTTTGTCAAGTTCTCAAGTGTTTCATATCTTAAAACATTTGAATCATCTAGAAGATGTCCAAGCTAATACAGTCGTGGCCTATAGGAAGGGGTCTTATGTCTAAACAAAGAGATACCCAAATTCATTCCTATCCCTTAAGGTTTTGAATGTCTTTCGCACCAAGCCTTGATCTGTCAAGATCTCCCACAACCACATGGAGGGGATGGCCTTGCAGCGTGTCTCCCTCTACTGATCATGATGATTTGTGGTGCGTTAACTGGGAAATAAATCAAAAGACGAAAGAGTTGGGTGAGGATCTTCCTACTCCGTGTGTTCCAAGTCATCTTGTCCTTCAATTACAGATGATCATGAAAACTATCCATCATGTCCAAGGAAGGAAATCCTTTGTTAGTGGTGATATTTCATATCAGGGTGACGAGGTAATGATGGGAGCGATCAAACATATCAGTATTAATCCAAGAAATGTCATTGTGTTTCTCCATCTACAAGAGAGTAACACGATAAGGAGCATTCAGCATGCTGGTGTTACTCATCGAATTGAGAGGCAAGTTAGAGGAGAAGATAGGGAGCAACAAGCTTGGGTGGTTGCAATGGCAGACAGTGGCAGTAGCTCGGACTACTAAAGAGGATTTTGTCAAAGGTGTAGGTAATGCAATACAAATTGGCCACCTTCAAGCATCGATTGAGAGTCTTGGTCATAGATACTAAGGACCAAATTCATCAACTCAAGAGAGACGCAATGCAAGAGTAGAGGGACCACAAGGCCCATGAGCAAGAATCTGCCTAAACAATTGACGCCCAAAACCGACAAATTCAAGAGTTGGAAGTGTGAGTGGGTCTCCTCGAAATTCAATATGACTGCACAACAATCAATCCTCTGCCAGTTAAGCGAGAGATGGAAATTCCAAGCATGAATTTGGTAGAAGGATCCTTCTCCAATTTTCCATAGTCAGTCCCTAGTTTGTCATGTGTGTTTTTCTGTTAGGAGTCTTTTTCAAGATATATAGTAGTGGGTTCTGCTCCATGAATGAAATATCAACTCAAATAGGAGCCAGTTTTGTAGTCTGCAGGAGTAGTCATCTTAAGTTTTACAATACTCTCAGTTGTAATTTAGGTCTTATGGCTCTGCAAGTTTTTAATATATAAACTCTACTCGCTCCGATTTAGAAAAAAAAACAATATCGTATATGCACATGGTCTCTAGACTGTCTTCCAAATCCATTACTTTAAAGTCCACATAAGCCATTAACAATCTACACTAAACCCCAAAACATCTCTCCAAATGCCCATTGAAATTTTCTTTCTCTAAACTACCATTTGTAGCTAGTAATGAAGGCTTCAATTGAAATTTCCAAGTTACTGACAAAATTCAATAGGGATTATACTTGTTTGGCTTCTTAAATCCACTACCACATCCTAACCTTGTATCGATTAATCTCTCAAAATGCCCTTTGGAGTTTTCTTCCTATAAATTGCCATCTATAGCTAGTAGAATGAAGGCTTCGTTTAAGATTTCCCAAGTTGCCTACCAAAGTTCATTATGAATAATACTTGTTGGCCTCCCAAATCCATTACCACATCCTAACCTTGTACTCTATTAAATTGGATCGAAAACTTAGTTTTAGATTTTGTTATCCGCATAGATTACTAATGGTTGTTTGCCCGTGCATATAAGAATTCATCTTATGCAAAGATGTCAAAAGAAAAGTAAATGTCTCTCCATCCACACTCAATCTCTTCCATTGCTTCCTGCAACTCTCTAACAACTTTTTTATATAATTTGGCTTATAATGCCAATTCAACATTTTACAAGACAACTTTCCATGAAATCCTCCACCACCAAAGCTTCACCCTTATCCTTACAACTTCTAAATAATTAACCTTGTTGATGAACCCTAGTTGCCACTTGCAACTACCTTGGAGCTTCATCCATCCTTATCCTTGCAAATTCTAAATACATTAACCTTACAGATGAACCCTATTTGCCACTTGGACCTACCTTGGAGCTTCAACCATCCTTCAAGCTTCCAGAATTGATTTTACATCTTTATTCTCAAATAACATTATAGGACAACATTTTGCAATATGATGAACCCCCAAAATCCAACAAGCATTGTTTTGCCATATGTCCATACCTTCTGCAACAAAAATACTTGAAAGGAAATTGTAAATTATGTGGCCATGGGCTTGTTACAACAAATCCTCTCACCTACATAAATTGAATCACATGTCAATTGGGCCTAGTCCAAATGGTTGTGGGATGGAGTGCTATGCTCCCCAACCAAGTTATATTCTTGTAGGTGACATCTTGAGTTCAGAGTGAGTATATTATTGTAATGGCTTTGTGCCCTGTTGTTGACCTGGCCTTGAACCATGAAGAATCTAGGGATTACCCTAGGTAACATCCTCAAAATGAGGGAAGTGCCCAGGGGTTTGCCTTGGGATAATTACCTGGAAAAAGATTTAAACACCATAATTGGAATAAACCTGGATATACAGCTACCATCTACACAATTGAAACTTGCATAATCACATTCTGCATAATCCTGGTTACAAAACCCCTTCCTATGGAATTTCTATGTGACAGCGCTGGAAACAGAGTAACAACCTATGATAACCTAGTCTCCAAAACCACATTTTGCAGACCCACACCTACCTGACTCTTATCTGCATCAAATAAAAAGTTATCCAATTTTCAGGATTTGTCACTTCCAAATGACCCTAAACATATAAAGTAAAACCAAATCTGCATATTGTCTTAACCTTCAATTGATTGAAGATTCTACTGGCATACTAAACAATAAAATTGAGAATCAGGTCTCTTTCGTATAAGAATAAACCCCACACCCATATCCAGATTTTCCTACAGCAAATTATTGCTCCAAAATCAAGATTATTCCAACTGAACTATCTATAAAAATGGGTAAGCTTATCGACTACTTTATTTATACATCTGAGATTAACCTATAACAAAAATTGGCATACATGATACTGAACAGTCGAGACGTTCACTAAACTAACAGACCCGTTTTGCTTCTACAGGGCATGCTTAAGTTGATCTCAGTATTGATCATGTTACAAAATTGCCTCCATCGTTGTATTGTGCAATTTCAAAAAAGGTTCATTGAGAGACCTTTAGATATAAATATTCAACAGGAAATTACCTCGATCTGTGCCTGTGGCGAGGGCGTGTTAAGGTTGTCGGAAAGTGAGGCCATCACGCACATGATGGCCAAAATAGTCACACTGAATGTAAACAGGGCATTTGCCCTGTACGCAAAGGAATGCATCTTTCAATTTTGACCTCCAAGAGCCCCGATTCGCTTTAGTATTGCCCTCCGTGAGCCCCAATTCGGTTCAATTTTGGCTCGCAAACAACGGGACAACCCTAAACGGCAGCAACACGACCTAGAAGACTGAGATACAGTAGCCTGTAACACGTCAACTTAAAAGTCAATGCGGCCACCATAAAGAACTGGCTATCATGTCGGAGTATATAAGCTGAGAGAGAGAATGAATTGCCTCATGGTTAAAGTAGGATTTAAAGAATATTATAAAAAAAAAACCGCCAATGAGTGGGGATGGAATTTGACGGGTAAATGTCCGTCATGGGCCAATTTATCCGTCAAATACAGCTAAGATTGTCTGGAGACCGTCAAAATCTGGCTTAGAATATTGGAAACTTTTCAGATTTTGATTGTTATCGGCAATTTTGACGGGTTTCCGCCATTTGAAATTCCAACCCACGGAGTCGGAGTCGCGACAACTATAAGAATATTAAAAATCGGAAAAACGGCCAAATTGCTTCACTAGTGAAGAAGTTTGAAGTTTCATAAAGTTTTCTAACAAATTCTCATGATTTTTTAATAAATGGTTTCTTAATTACATAGTACATAATAATATGATTTTTTAAGTGGCCCAAAATTATTGATTTCATGAAACTAAGGGAAGGAATATAGTAGTGGTGTGCCCTCCTTTTGGCTTCCTGGATGGACATGCAATTGTTAAGAGACAATGTACCACAATTGTCAATGCATAATGACATGTCTTGTGGTGACTATGCATTTTAATGTGCTTTATTTTGCCTTGATTTTAGCGCTCAAACTGACCTTTTCCAATGGCTTTTACACCACCTTGTTCATTCTTGCTTGGGCCCGATGTGTGGGCATTTCACCACCCTAGTAGTTGTCCTCCTTCCCTTGTGGTGACTATGCATTTTAATGTGCTTTATTTTGCCTTGATTTTAGTGCTCAAACTGACCTTCTCCAATGGCTTTTACACCACCTTGTTCATTCTTGCTTGGGCCCGATGTGTGGGCATTTCACCACCCTTGTAGTTGTCCTCCTTCCCTCCTTTGCTTGTGCTCGCATGTTTTGTTGGTGGATAAATGAGCCTTTTGTTGCACTTAAGTTTGACTTTGGTAGTGGTGCGCTTGGTTTTAGTTGATTGATCGATCTTGTTGCTTAGTGGTTGCTCGAAGTAAGGTCTTTTGGTGCTGTGATGGCCCTATCATGCAGTATGTTGGGTTCAATGGGCAATGCTCTAGATGTGTGTGTGGAAGGTTATGCTACTCTAGACCTTGGCAGTTCACAGGACTCGATAATTGCCTGATGCATAGCAATTGCTTGGAAGTTTCATTAGTGGGATTCCATTCCTACCAACTTCATTGACTTTGTTTATCAACACATTAAACCTTCTGGTGGAAATGTGTTCATGATTTGGTATGTTAGTGTTAGATTTTCATAAGATTATAGTAGTATATCTTAATTGTATTTATCAATAGGATCACTAGAAGATAGACAAAGCACAAAACAATAACACGACAATAACACAAGTATTTTATCATGGGAAACCCAATTGGGAGAAAACCCAGCAACCTTCGTCTAGAGATGACAATTCTGAGAACGGTGTACAATAAAGAAGAAAAAGAAAATATGGAAATGCTTTCCAAAGATAGACCCTAAAAACCATTCTTCTTCTGCAGTATATGTGAACTTCTCTCTCTCCCAAAAAACTACGAACTTCACTGTGTTGTTGTGATGCTACTATGTGGAATAAGGAGGAGGGGCGCCTCCTATTTATACAGATTTTCCACTAATATTTTAACTAGGGCCGACTTCTCTTGGGGGAGCAACATAATTTTTATTTTATAATTTTTATTTTGTTTTTTCTTTTGCTTTCTTTTCTCCCCAAGGTCTACATTGTTCTTCTAGAAATTGTATGATTGATTCCAATAAGTTCATCTCTTGTAGGAGGTACAATACAAGAACAATAAGAATAGTTTCTAAAGTTGCACAGACTCCAACACTCCCTCTTAACAAGGAAGGTACTATTCAGTCTCCATCAACATCACGATCATCTGGGTTTCATCTGTACATCTATATTGTCTCTATCATCTCTAAATGTACTGAAGGTTTTCTTTATGAATTTGTTTTATCTGGATGTTTGAGAGAAAATATCTTGCTACCTATATGTCTCTATTGCCGATGGAATACTTCCATGCCTAGCTAGAGATCCTGGATGAGCAAATGTGTATGACCATCTACTACATGTTCGTCTCATCTGTCGATGGGGTACTCCCATACTTGGCTGAGAACCTGAACAAGTAAATGTGCACAACCATCTACTGCATGTTCATCTCATATGTCAATGGGTTACTCCCATACCTGGTTGAGAACCTGAACGAGTAAATATCTATGACCATCTACTGCCAATTCGTCTCATCTGTCGATGGGTTACTCCCATACCTGGCAGAGAACCTGAACGAGTAAAGGTGTGTGTGCAATCACACGTCCATCTGCTACATGTGCGACTCATCTGTCGATGGGATTTCTCCCATACCTGGTTGAGCACCTGGACGAGCAGAGGCACATGTGTGAACCCGACCATCTACTACCTGTCTGTCTTATTTATCGATGGGGTTTCTCCCATACCTGGCTGAGAACCTAGACGAGCAGAGGTACTTGGGCGAAAGTATGGTAAATGTCTCTAAGTCATCTCTCCCTCTTAAGGAGGGATACGTTCTCTTCTACTCCATGTCTTTCGTGAAAGTATTCAAGCTTCATCCTGGGAAGAGGCTTGGTGTGAACATATGTAGTCTATTCGTCTATCAAAATATACTGGAGCTCAACCCCACCTTTCTGCACCATATCATGTATAAAGTGATGTTGAACCTCTATGTGCTTCGACTTGTCATGAAATACAAGATTCACTGACATCTGCACACAACTCTAGTTATCATGGTGAATCATAATTGGCTCTAAAATCTGGCCAAAAAATCATGTAAGAAGTTTACGAAGCCAAACTGCTTCTCGGGATGCTGAACTTGCAGCCATATACTTGGCCTCTACAGTACTGAGAGCTACTAAGTTCTGCTTCCTATTGTACTAGGAAATTACTGTAGAAGTCAAACTGAAACAACATCCTGAAGTGCTCTTCCTATATGTAGTGCATCCAGACCAATCTAAGTCTGTAAACCCTTGCAATATTAAGTCACAATCTAAATTATATCGTAGATCATATCCCACAGTGCCACATAAGTATCTGAGCACATGTTTTGCAGTAGTTCAGCGAATCTGCCTCGGTTCGCACATGAACTAACTTAGGGCATTCACATCAAAACAAATATCTGGTTTGTTGTTCGTCAAATACATCAAGGACCCAATCAACTGGTGATACATAGTGGGATCGATAAAATTTGAATCTGAAGCAGAATCTCTTAGCTTCTTCAAATTTACATCCATCGGAGTAGTTATGGACTTGCAGTCCAACATTCTGAATCTCTTCAATACATCTTGTCTTAGGAAAATCTTCTTATGCCTTTACCATACTTCTAATCTCAAGAAGTAATGTATCAACAATATCATTGAGAAAGGTTTTCTTTGAATCCATCTGATACAACTTCCATCCCATTGTTGAAGTAATAGCAATGATTGATTAGATGGAAGTATATCAAGCCATAGGAGCAAATGTCTCATCATAATTGACTCCCTCTTTTTGAGAGAACCCTCTGGCAACAATTATGGCCTTATATTATTCAATGCTCCCATATTCTCCATGCGAAGTTTCATGCTCCTCTGCACTCTACAAAATCTGTCGTTCCCATCTGGGTCTTTTCCAGCTTACTTCCATATATGTGGGAGCATCATCTGGCTCAACTGGATCAATGGGACTGGTTGGTTTATTCATTTCTTTAGACTCCCTCTTAATGTTTGGAGGAGGAGATGATCTCATCTCTTCATCATCATCGATCTCCATATCTGATCCTCTTCCTTTTCTGATATCCATTTCTTCTTCAAAGGTTGCATCTTGACTGTCTTCGATTTGAATCAATCCTGGGATGTATATTCTGTAATCCTTTGAAGACTTGCGATATCCCACGAATGTTTCCTTCTTGCTTGAAGGTTCTAACTTAGGCACATGAATGTAGACTAGAAAGTAATTATCCATCCTGGTGACGACTAGGTTCATCAAGGATCCTTCAATTGTCTTGTACGAATCATGACACCAGTGTCGTCACGTTTCTATCATATGTAGTGAACTAGAATCCTTGTCTTTGAGGGATAACTCCCTTTGTCTCTTAGAAGTCGGTTGAGTAAATCTTGTTAAAGCAGCAGATAGACCGACATTCGTAGAAGCTTTCTGCTTTTGATCACCAAGTCTCTGCATGAGATTATTCTAGGCCTGAGAGTCATAATACATGCTCGTAGAGGCTTTCTGCTTCCGTTCCATCTGTATATCAATGGGATAACTTGTCCTTGTAGATCATGGCATTCCCTACAAGCCAACTCACATCAAATGGTTAGTAATATTTCATAATCAATGTATTAACAAAAAAATGTAGGCAACCTTTTAGTCAATGCTTCGACACAACACATGTAAGGCCATTATTGATCCAGGTCATGCCCAGGTGCACGCTGGGGACAACAATCGAGTTTTGTTATGGCGGAACCATATAAAAAGGAACAACAAAGCAGGAAACACTCTAGGTCGACAAGAAATATACACACATAGACAATATGCAAGAATTTGAACCAGTTTATTACTTTTGCTCCATGAAAGATGGAGGAATCATATTATGATAAGAAATATGTATATATTACATAATGTGCATGCTTATATAGGGGATGATGAGAGGTTTGGGTGACTTCCCGCTACGTTCAGTTACAAGAAGTTATAACGGTCAAAAGTTCAATCGTCGCAGAGCATGTTGGTATGTTGTCTTCGAGGCAAACCTGTCGGCTGCGACAACTTGTCAACTAAACATGTCAAGGCAAACCTGTCGAAAGTGAACCTGTCGGCTGCTGGTTGGATCATTCCTCCTTCCTTAAGAAACAATGGTCTCCATTGTGTATTCGTTCAAGTGAGGAAACTTGTTAGTGACTTCATTAGCAAAGTACCATTTTCCTTGCGCGGGAAGTTATCCAGCTTTAGCCACTTGAAACAAGGGAATGGAGTTTGTCCTTGTAAGGTATATGTGTCGTCCCACAATGGTGTCACAAAGAAGAGGTTCCTGAACATCTGGAAGGATTTCTTCGGGTTCTGTTATCTGCAAGTCCTTTTGTTCCAACAATGGTGCATGGTATGGTCGAAGCAAATCTACATTGAAAACTGGATGTAGTCCAAGGCATGCAGGAATGTCGAGCTGAAAAGCGTTTTCTCCAATCTGTTTAAGGATATTGTATAGACCGTATCGCAAAGGTTTCGTATTTCTGTATGGACCAGTGAAGCGCTCCTTCTTTAGATGTAACCAAACCTGATCCCCGATTTGGAATGAATGAGGAATACAATGCTTGTCGTGTCGGGCCTTAGCTTTTACATTTGCTCGTTGCAACATTTCCTATCCTTGCTTTTGGATGTTGTAGATTTGATCTCTGAACTTTAATGCTTTCTCCACTTCTCGTCCTTTGAAGTCAGTGTCGTTCGACTGTGTCGAGGAACTAATTAAGTTGATAGGCACTAAGGGTTGAAATCCGTAACAGATCTCAAATGGACTCTTGTGTCTATAGAGCTGTGTTGAGAATGATTGTAGCTATGTTGTATATATGGAAGGTTGTCATCCCATGTTCGGCGAAGCTTGTGGTTGTACATGCGAAACAATTGTACGACTAAGCGATTTACAACTTCCATCTGTCTGTCTATTTGCAGATGGAAGGCTATCGACAAAGAAAGTCTTGTGCCAAGCTGTTGCCAGAGAGTTTGCCAAAAGGTGCTGACAAATCTAGCATCTCTATCGGAAATAATGGTCATCGAGAGGCCATAGTGTTTCCACACATGTTCAAAGAAGAGCTGAGCAGCCAGTTTTGTTGTTGTAGTCTTCTTACATGGTATGAGTATAGCCATCTTGGAAAATTTGTCGACTACTACTAGTATTATGTCACGATGAAGTTTGGGAGTAGGATATCCCGTTAAGTAGTCCATAGCAATAGATTCCCATGGTCAACTAGGAACTGGAAGGGGTGTGTACAGTCGATAGTTTACAAATGGCACAAACCACGCACGATTGAATGTACTTGTTAACTTCAGATTTAAGTGAAGGCCAGTAGAAATACTTTTAGAGGATAACAAATGTTTTTGCGACTCCAAAATTCCCTGCAGTCTTGCTGTAGTAAGCGTCCCATATGAGCTTTTGTCGGTGTTAACCGATCTGTACACAAAGCTGTCCAAGCTTGTATAGCGAGGTGTCTTTCAGGAAGTAGTTAGCAGTCAACAACTTGTTGGTCTAAAGCTGTCGATAGGTTGTAGAAAAATCTCAGTCTACCGAATACAATTGCGGCCAAGTAGTGGTGTCATAACCGTGCATACTCATCACTATAGATAGTAGAGTAATGGGTGGTCTGCTAAGACAATCGACTGCAACATTGGCTTTGCCTTTTCGATACTTAATTACCAACTAAAATTGTTACAGGTAATTAATCCACTTGAGTTGTCAGGTTGTCTATAGTTTCGACTAAGTCGAAGCGAACTACAAAGGCTTATAGTCAGTGAGGATGACTGTTTCCTTGCCAAGAAAGTAGTGTCTCCATTGCTTGAGAGCTTGCATAATGGTGTACAGTTCTTTTTCATATGTCGAGTACCTTCTGACTGAGTCGTTGAAAGTCTCAGAATGAAACGTGACTGGGTGACCTAACTGAGCGATCACTGCGTCGAGGGCATAGTCCAATGCATTCGTCTCAATCTCAAAGGGCTGATGCAAATTAGGTAACACAAGTACTAGTGCAATACAAAGCTTGTTTTTGTTTTGTTTAAAAGCTTGTTGTTGTGTTGGTGTCCATTTAATGACAGTTTTCCCATTTCCTTTCATCAACTGATTCAGAGGCCATGCGATGTGGCTGAATCCAAGTATGAATCCTTGATAGAAATTCTCCAAACCAAGAAAACTTCTTAGTTCATGAATGTTTTGAGGAATGGGCCAATCTTTGAGGATCTGTACTTTTTTTGGGTTGACATGAATGCCCGTAGAGTCAATTACATACCCCAAATACTTGATGTTGGTCATCGCAAATCATCATTTGTCCATGTTCAAATATAGTCAATGTTGCAGGAGAGTGTCGAAAACTTGTCGAAGTTGTTTGACATGTTCTTCCCATGATCGACTGAAAATCAAGATATAGTCGAGATAAACAATGACACATTTACCGATGAAAGGTCGTAGAAGGTCATCCATATATCTCATGAAGGTTGCAGGTGCATTGGTTAAGTCGAAAGGCATGACTAACCATTCAAATAGTCCTTCCTTAGTTTTGAAAGTCGTTTTCCATACATCAGTGGACTTGATTGGAATCTGGTGGTATCCTGACTTGAGGTCGAGTTTCGTAAAGAACTTAGCACCTTTCAGATTGTCGATGAGTTCATCAATCCGTGGAAAAGGGTATATGTTCTTCACTGAAATTTTGTTGAGAGCCCCATAGTCAATGCACATGCGCCAAGTCCCGTCTTTCTTTGGAACTAAGACGACTGGACTTCCACAAGGAGAGGAGCTTGGGCAGATATGACCCTTGTCGATCAAATCCTACATTTGTCTATGAATCTCTTTATTTTCGAGAATGGATCTTTTGTAAATAGATGTGTTAGGTAATGAAGAACCAAGAACAAGTTCAATGGAGTGTTTTACTTGACCGTGCAGAGGTACTCTGTCTAATGCTTGAAATATCTTTTGGTATTCTTCAAGAATGGTGTCGATCTGTTATTATTGTCGAGAGTTGCATTGGTCGATGAGGCGACTCGTTGCTGCAGTCTTCCTGAAATGTTGAGGATTAATCATGATTACTGCGAAGTTTTGAGCATGATTGATAAACTTCTTTGTTTGCTTGGCAGATATCATAGAAACCGTTGATGTGGGTTGTCGCTCTGGTATTCCATACCATTGGTTTTGGATTTTGACAATCACCTTCTGAGGTCATGACTGATATGTACCGTGTCAATCCCATAGGTAGGGTTTACCGAATAGGGCGTCGGCTACAGAAAGCGGTGCCACGTCACAGAGTACTACATCTTCAATAGGCTTAACGAAGTAGGCGAGTCAAAATTGTCATGTGATCCTTAGTTCCTTCCCATCCTTCATCCAACCAATATTGTAAGGCTGAGGATGTGGAGTGGTGACAAGACCTAATTTCTTCACAAGATCTTCATAAACGAAGTTCTTCTGGCTACCATTATCCACAATCAGATGTAATGGATTGTTCTTAACCTATATTCATGTATGGAATAGGTGCTCTCGTTCCTCCTCATCGACGATGGTTGAGGCAATTGGAGTGGTCGAGGTCGAGGCCAAGAGAGTTGATGCATATGGATCAGATTCTACTAGGGTTATGTCAGACAAGTCAGACGTCGACAATTTTGCCAAAAATGTCTTCCGAGCTTTGCATTCTGACGTATCATGCCATGACGTACTGTGATAATCACACCATTTCCGGACAGGGTTTTGTTTGTTGCGATCCCTCTTGTCTTTCTGAAAGTTATTCTTTTGATGTTCAGGCTTTAGCGGAGTCTTCTGAGATGGATTCTTGAACTTGTCGGAGTCGGATGACGACTTATTGTCGGATGTTCGACATGTTGGCTTGCTCGCGAAACATATTTTCCATTTTTGTTTAGCTTCAAGCTTTTTGGTGTAATGAAATGCATCTGCAAGCATGCTGACAGTCATAAACTCCATCTCTTGTTGAATGTACGGGGACAAACCGCTAACGTACTTTAGGACAAGCAATTTCTCTTATTCTTGGATGCCAAGTCTAGCCATGATTCGGTAGAAATCGTCGGTGTAACTCTGTACGGACTGGTCTTTCCACTGCCTTAGATGCTACCACTTCTTATACTGTTGTTCAAGATACTTAGGTGGGTAGAACTCCTTTCAGACATATTTGACAAATTTTTCCCATGTGTCTATGGAGTCTTCTTCTTTTTCCATCTTTGTCGATAGATTCTCCCACCAGTAGTGTATGGAGGTTGACATCTTCAAGGATGCAATGATGACATTTTCTGCTTCAGAGAGTTGATTTACCGCGTAGTAAGATTCCAATTGTTGTACCCAATTGTCGACAGATTCCGCGTCAATCTTGCCTTCAAGGTTCTGTATGTCCGGATTCATTTGCACTTTGAAGGGGCAAATTTTATCAGAGTGAGGACATGTCGAGGATTCCCCAGATTTCGTTGTGGCTCTCAAAATAATCTCACTAAACTGGTCAAACATTTCGGTTCGTTGGTGAGCTAGTGCTTTTTCTATGAGTTGCTCTGTCTTATTAGTTGCATGTCTATTGTCTGCTTATTCGGCCATCTTTTCTGAAGTCGAAGGAAGTGTCTGCTTGTGTTGTTAGGCTTGCGAGCGTGTTTGACCAGGCATAAGTTAAATAACTTCGATGGAAGTGCTTATGTAACTTAAGCTCTAAATGAAATCTGCTCTAATACCAATGATCTAGGTCGGGCCCAGGTCCACACTGGGGACAACAATCAACTGAACGAGTCGAGTTCTGTTATGGCAGAAGCATATAAAAAGGAACAACAAAGCAGGAAACACTCTAGGTCGTTAATAAATATACACACATAGGCAATATGCAAGAATTTGAACCAGTTTATTGCTTCCTCTCCATGAAAGATGGAGGAATCAAATTATGATCAGAAAGATGTCTATATTACATAATGTACATGCTTATATATGGGATGCTGAGACGTTTGGGTGACTACTTGCTACGTTCAGTTATAAGAAGTTATAATGGTCAGAAGTTCAACCGTCGCAGAGCATGATGGTATGTTGTCTTCGAGGCGAACTTGTCGGTTGCGACAACTTGTCAGCTGAACATGTCAAGGCAAACCTGTCAAAACTGAACCTGTCGGTTGGCAAGTCGAACCTATCGAAGGAGAACCTGTCGGCTGCTGGTTGGATCAATTATCCAAATGCTTATGGTCTCCATTATAACATACCATTAAGAGAGGGTACTACTCCAGTATGTTATAAAGGAGTCATCATCCTAGATAGGTTGTGCATCATGACAAGATATTTAACTACCTGAATTTATAAATGTAGATCTATGTAAAACATATTAAAAAACAACTAGATCTATTTTACTACCGCATGTAAAATCAAATACTTATCTTTTGTGGTTTTGTGGGTGGGCTCCCACTGTCAGAGTCCACTGATATTCATATCCTTGCTTGATGATCATCACAGTCTGGATCTTCACATCATTTCTTAGAAGAAGAACTTTGAACGATCATCCTTCCTTGACTCCTTGTGAGGAGGGTCTTCTTCTACATCAACAATTGAAGCTTCATGCTTTCTTTTGTTTAAGCTTTGACAACTACTGGCATAATGACCATATTTCTTGCACCTGTAGCACTGTATCTGAGATAAATCCTTCTTCTCTTGTTTCTTATGATCTGGGGGAGGACTTGATCTCCTATCTTGGTGTTTGTGATTGAAGGACTTCCTTCCCCTTCCCTTGACTTTCTTGGCATGAGATATGAACGCTTGATTCTCCTCAGGTTGAGCACCATGAAGTCTTTGGCGTGCTATGATTGTTGTTTCTTCTTGAGTGCATTCTGCCCATAGCTTATCAAATTTGGGTAACTTGGTCCGACCACTTATAGCTTGGATGAAAGACTTCGAAGATGGTGGGAGACCATTTAAGGCGGTCATAACGAGATCATTTTCTTCAAGATTGTCTCCACTATACTTTAACTTGCCTCAGAGTTTGTTGAACCTCACGAAATACGAGGCAATATTCTTGGACTTTGTCATCTTCATATTCGATTGTGTATTCCTCAATGTGAGAGTCACATTGATATTAGTGTGTTTAAATAGTTTCTTTAAGGTTTTGAACATCTTTCTCTTTGTCGCTTTTTCTGAGATCTGAGGAACCAAGTGGTCTCTAATTGAGTCCACCAAAATCCTTCTTGCTTTAGCATCATTCTTCCTCCAGCGATGTTTTTCTTCTTCGGCTTCTGATTATGGGACCTTTGCATTTACAAATTGTAATAGGTCGTTTTCAAGGAGAACCCTAGACTTCCTGCAAATGAAGTTGGAAGCCCCTTCCAGACGATCTTCAACCTTTATGCTGATCATCTGTAGATCTAGATTTGAAACCCTAACAGAGACTAGGTCAAAGCTAAAGGTTGGAGTTTTGGAAAATTGACTCCACAGATAAATGCACCCTAGAGAGGCGAATTGGGAAGAGGTAGAGTCAAGCCAAAACTGTGGAGGGAGTAGGTCAAAAAATAAAACCCTAATTTCTGTTGCAGTTGCAGAATTAGGTCAAAAATTGAAAAATCTTAGAATTGAATTATGTCTTCACCAAAAGATGCTCCCTCCTTAGAGAAAAATTCCAAAGGCTCTTTTTCTGCTAAAAGGTTGAGTGAAGACCTTAAAAGATGAAACCCTAGTTCTGACAGGTTACCATTTTAGATTTTCATACAATTATAGCAGTATATCGTAATTATATTTATCAATAGGATCACTAGAAGATAGACAAAGCACAAAACAATAACATGAATATTTTATCCTAGGAGAACCAAATGGGAGAAAACCCAACAACCTTCATCTAGAGATGATAATTATGAGAACAATGTACAATAAAGAAGAAAGATAAAATATGAAAATGCTTTCCAAAGATAGAGACCCTGAAAAACAGTCTTCTTCTGCAGTATATGCAAATTTCTCTCTCTCCCAGAAAACTGCAAACTTCACTGTGTTGTTGTGCTGATGCTGTGTGGAATAATGAGGAGGGACACCTCCTATTTATACAAATTTTCCAGTAATATTTTAACTGGGGCCGACTTCTCTTGGGGGAGCAACATAATTTATATTTTGTCTTTTCTTTTGCTTGCTTTTCTCCCCAAGCTCTACATTGTTCTTCTAGCGTTTGTAATATTGATTACAATAAGTTCATCTCCCGTAGGAGGTGCAATACAAGAACAATAAGAATAGTGTTTGAAGTTGCACAAAGTCCAACATTTACATGTGGGAACCATCTTCATCTTCATCATATAGTATATCTTTTGGTTTGGAATCAGAATGCTCAAGGTATCTACTTGCCAAAAAAAGGATATGAAGAGTTGATGGGGGTGGACAGATTTATCAACCCGATTTGGTGGTGGCATCCTTTATGGAAGTTTAATTGCCCAACAAAAGCAAAAATTATCATGTGGTTTTTCTAGAGGAATAAAGCACTAACCTGGGATAGCTTACAATGGAAATGTTGGGAAGGTCTAAGGAGATGTGCACTACGTGGATTTGAATATGAAACCAATTACCATCTAATAATCCAATGTAAGTATACTTTCCAGGTATGGAAGGAAATTGAAGTTATCTTAAATTTCAAACCTATATGGCCAGGTACTTATATTCAAGACTGCCTAAAATCCTGGGTTTTAAAATACAAATTTAGTGGATTTTTTAGGACAAGTTTTTATCTCCACTTGGATGTACTAACAAGGCTACACCAATTTTCAATTGCTTTCCTTAATCTGAAGCATATGTAAAACTTAGAATTGTAAAAGAAGAGCATATTAATGAGGAAATCCCATTGTCATACTTCGATGGTACTGCAAAAAGGGAGAATAAAGTTGCAGGAACTGGAGGGGTTTTATATCTCTCAAAGAATATAAAATACTCTTTCAAGGCATGTCTGGGAAATGGATCAAACAATTTTGCAGAACTATGTGCTTTGCAATTACTTCTTCTTATAGCAAAAAATATTGACATAAAGAAGCTTCAAGTTTTTGGAGACGCAAAAGTCATTATGGATTGGTGAAATTATCAAAATCAATCATGTAACCTTTTTCTTCAACCAATCATGGATGAAGCAAAGCTCTTAAAATTTTGCATGGAAGAAACTTGTTTTGCTCACATATTTAGGGAAAGAAATGTGGAAGGAGACTTATTACCAAAAAGAGAACTGAAGCTAAAGAGTGGTGAAAGAATAATTGTGCAGGAACATTCTGGTAAGATAGTAGATCATGATCAATAAATTTTCTGGGACCCTCCTTGAACTATCTCCATATTTTGGGCATGTTGAGAGAGGACTTTATCAGGTCTACTGTTATGGATGGAAATTCTTTGGGGGGGACAAAATGATGCTTTATGATGGATTTAGATACTGAAATGTAAAATTCATGATTCAGTTTTGATTTGATGGAGGACTGTAACAAGCATAAGCTTGATCATATTTAGACAATATAATACTTAAAAAAAATTTGAAAAGTTTTGATGACCATAGTCAGGTTTATGTACTTTCCAGAATTGTAATATTTTTATAAGGTTTGAAGACCTAGTTAGGATACTTTTCTAGTGACTAGATTTGAGATTAAGTCCTTGTTTTGGTTTTAAAGAATGTAACTTGGTTTTATATATAAAAATAAAGTTATGATTTTTTTTTCTCTGGGGAAAAAATGTTACATATGGGTTATTTTGATGGGTATTTATGTTGTGGGTTTTGTTCTCATGGATTTTACCCATAGCTAGTTTGATTGGTTCAAAGACCCTAAATTGCATGTTCTTGACATTGTAATTTTGATGGGTTTGTAGTGCCATTCGTCACTGTTATATATTTATAATAATTGATAGTGTTCTCACATTCATAATGGGTATTTATGTTGTGGGTTCTGTTCTCATTGTTTTTTCCCATAGTTGCTTTGATTGGTTCGAAACCCTAAAATGCATACTCTCAACATTGTAATTGTAAATTTGATGGGTTTGTAATGGCATTCACCATTGTTATATATGTTTAGAATAATTAACAACATTCTTGGGCTGATAATAGGTATTTATGTTGTGGGTTTTGTTCTCATGGGTTTTTCTCGTAGTTGGTTTGACTGGTTTGAAACCCTAAATTACATGATTTGGACATTGTAAATTTGATGGGTTTGTATTGCCATTTACCATTGTTATTTATACTTAGAATAATTGACAACATTCTCACATTGATAATGGGAATTTATGTTGTGGATTTTGTTCTCATACATGGTTTGTTATATTTGAAACCCTAAATTGCATGCTGTAAAATTTGATACATGTCCTGTGTAATTTGAAACTCTACCTATGTATTTAAAATAGAATTATGGGCAATGTCAATAACAATCATTGGTATGGGCATTCTTCTTCTAAGCATTTTCAATTTACGAGATTTGTTTCAAAGTTTTGTATAACTATAGTTGTTTGTACTTAATTATTTGAGCTGCTAATCAAAGCATGTTTAGATTATTATACCCAACAATGATTTACGAGATCATATGATCTAAACAAATTGATGCGTGTTTTTAACTTCAAAAGTGATCTTCCCTTGGAGAATTGTATTTTATTCCATCATTAGTTTTGTAAAACATTGTCGTAATATTAGGTGTTGAAAAACCATGATTCACATAAGCTTGATGATGGTAGAGGTTGTGTTGTTTTGGAAGTTGGAAATTTCGAGTGGTATAGTTATGAAAAAAATGTCCCCATTTACAACTTTATTGTTTCTCATGGATATAAACCAAAGGCACTGAAACTATTTACATTCCTTGTGAGGTTTATTTGGTGGAGGAACCCAATTGTTGGTTTTGCTTTCTTTTTCTTGAAATATTTCCATCTACATTCATTTATCTTCCACTTTCCCTGGTCTACAAATTGAGGTTATAATTCTTGCAATATTTGATGAAAATGACCATATCATGGCATTTGGTCTACAAATTGAGGCTATAATCCTTGCAATCTTTGAGAAAAATGACCATATCATGCCATTTGTTGCATTAGAATGGCAATTGATTATAGTGCATGTTTGAACATTTGACTAACTTTTCCAAACCTATGTTTAAACTCAACCTTTACACAAATTCAAATACACACAAATTGGTTTAACCTTATATAAGAATATCAATAGTTTGGTTTTTGTTACTTTGAACATTTTATCATCCCGTGATGTTAAAGGTATGTGAGGGATCCTTACCCAAATTGGCATGTTGGTGGGATTTCCTTCGTATAGATGGAATTATCACTATCCATTATGTGTGGACTAAGAAATCATGGGCCATTTCTAATCATGAAGTCTTGGTCCAATTTTAGTTTCAGTCTAAATGAATATAATTTGTGTGCACAAACTTACTAATGTATTTGTTTCTTTAGATTGGGTATCCAATACTTCACAATCTAGTTCTCAATTGTTTCAATATTTAGTGAAAACCCTTGCAAGCCTTCCTCTTAAAGCATGCTTCGTTAACATCAATGACAACATTATTCTTTGGAGCCATTGAAGCGATTTTCAAATTTTGGATTTGATCTAATCGTTTTTCAATCCTAATCCTTGGCTTTATCTTTGTATTTTTTTACCCATTTACCTATGAGCATTAGCAAATACCTAAATACCAACCAAATTAGAAGATAAGAGCCAAAAAAGAGAGCTATAGATGACACAATGACAAAGCAGTAACTAAAAACTTTAACTCTTAGATTATAGATTATTTTTCTTACATATAGTATTACACATTATATCTTATGAAAAAAAAACAATATGGTATAAATATAACTTTAACTCTTAGATTATAGATTATTTTTCTTACATATAGTATTATACATAATATCTTATGAAAAAAAACAACGTGGTATAAAATAATACCACGATACTAGAGGTTAAATTAAAAATAGAGTTATAACTTTCTTTTACATCCCATTAAAGTGTAAAACACATGTATAGTCAAGTTCACACGTAGAAGGGAATAGATTTAACCCAAATCATTAAGGATTAAATCATTCATTAATAAATGTTCCCATTGATATATGGGAAATCAAAACCCATATAATTCTTAGTTAAATTTAAATCAAGGAAGAATGAGTAGTTAGGGGTTTGCAAATTATTGGGAACTCAGAGGGAAGGGACGAGGGATTTTTAGGAGATATTGTTGGATCCCCTATGCAAATCTATGTTAATAAGCTTTCAGATTTTCCTAGTAAAACCTTTATAAATTCAATTTGACATCATAATGTTACAATAAGGAGAAAGAATGGGAAGAAAGATGAGATTACTAAAAATGAGGGTTGTGATGTGGAAGGTCTGAACATAGAAGGGGGTTATGTTCCTCCATTGGTTAGAATTCAAAATGCAGAAAAATCTCTTTCAAATAAAGATTCTGGGGTGCTTAGTGTCTAAAGGCCCTTTCGATTGTTACTTAATGTTGTGCATCTCCTTTAATTTAAGAGGGCTAGGGGGAAGCCCTAAATTAAGATCCTTTAGAAGGCTCTTAGAGTCCAATGGAGCTTTTATATATATATATATATATATATATATATATATGTATGTATGTATGTATGTATGTATGTATGTATGTATGTATGTATGTATGTATGTATGTATGTATNATGTATATATATATATATTTTCCAATAAACTATGACAAGTGGAGTGAAGGCTTGTGAGGTTTTATTGAAATTGTTGAAAGACTAGGAGGAATGTGCTCTTGATTTAGAAGGTCAATCTGGCGGTTTGCTAGCTATTTGGAACCCTAAGAAATGTAAATTAACCCCTTTCAAAACAAGGGCAGGCATCTTGTTGGAAGGAAGAATTCAAGGTTTAAAATAAACAATCAGGTTGCTAAATATTTATACTCCTTACAGAGATCGAAGAGCTTTTTGGGAGAATGATGAAGCAACTGGTGTCCTTAACTTACAAAACCTTATTATTGTTGGAGACTTGAATTTTACAATGTGTTCTCATGAGACTTGGAGTATAATGTCCTCGGTTGACCCGTTGGCTTCTTTCTTCCAAGATCTTTTCAGAAGGAACAATATGATTGACATTATTCCTCATAAATTGTCTCCTACTTGGAAGAACAAAAGAATGGGAGTTGAAGGAGGCATAAAGAGACTTTATAGTTTTTTCTTAGCTAAATATCTTCTCAACAATAGTGTCAAATATGGGTCTTGGAATTTAGTTTCAAACAGTTCATATCACAGCTCAATAGCTCTACATGTGGAGTGTGAAAATGGAATTTCAAATATTCCTTTCAAATTTAATCAGACACGGCTAAAGGATGAAACATTTTGTAGTATGGTTCGTGAAGTCTGGACCTATTTCCATGTTCAAGAAGGATTGAATGCTATGGAAAATAATATGTAGAAACTCAAAAAGCTAAAAAAAGTAGTGAAAGTTTGGATAAAAAAATGAGAGGAAGAAGATAGAAGAGATTTGCTTCAAGTAGAAACTCAAATTATGGAATTTTTGTTAAGAAATTTGAATGTCAATCTTTCTGCTGAAGAAAGGGTTTTGATGGCTGATTTAGAAGGCAAGAAGGATGCCCTTTTAAAAATATAGGAATATTTATGGATATTGAAAAGTAGAGTTGTTTGGATTGAGGTTAGTGAGAACAATACAAAATTATTTCACAGGTATGCATCATATAGAAAAATATAAATACCATCTGGGATATTTCTTCTCCAAAGGGAGTTACAGTTCATTCTCAATAATAAATTAAAATGGTAGTTGTCAGTTACTTTAGTTCTCTCTACAAAGATACTAGTAGATCTAACTTTGGCAATCAATTGGAGGTCTTTAAACACTACCCTTCTTTTTTCACAAGAGAAGAAGGAACTCTACTAGGGAAGGGTATTAGTATTAAAGAAGTAAAAAATACTCTGCCCAGTTTTACTAAATACAAAATCTCGAGGCCATATGGTTGGCCGACATAATTTTTCTCTTCCCTTTTGGATATCTTAGGAAATGATCTTTTGGAGATTGTTGAACTATCGATAATTGAAGGGTTCATGTTAGGTGTTCTTAAAGCCACCTTTATTGCCATGGTACCAAGGAAAGAGAAGCCTAATTCTTTCTTTGGCATTAGACGAATTGCTCCCTACAACCTAATGTATAAGATGGTGACTAAGATCAATACAAACATATTAAAACCATTTTTATTTAAAAGGATGTCCCATGAATAATAGGGTTTTCTCTCTAACAGACAAATTTTGGAAGCTATAGGGGTTTCTCAGGAGTGTCTACATTCGGCTAAAGTCAATAAGTTAAGTTCTTTGATATCAAAAATGGATCGTGCAAAGGCCTATGACAAGTTGGATTGGGTTTTTCTCAGACTGGTACTGATTCAGAATGGGATTCCTGTGGATGTTTCAAATTGGATTTTAGCATGTGTCTCCTTAACGAATGTTCCTATTTTGGTTAATGGAGTGCCAACATATTTTTTTAATAGCACTATAGGACTTCAGCAGGGTTATCCTCTATCTCCCTTGCTTTTTCTTTTGGTCATTGAGGGGTTGAGTCGAATGATTTCTAAAGCCATGACAAAGGGTAAGTTTTTTGGCCTAAAAACTTCATCTACTCTTAATATAACCCATATTTTCGTGTTGTAGACGATGTTATTATTTTCGGCTCTGTTAAGATTGAGGAATGGAAGTACATGCATGACATCCTCAAAATATTTTGCTCAGCTTTGGGGATGGATATAAACCCAACAAAATCCACGTTCTATCAGAATAGTATATCTTATGAAGTTTGGTCTGTGCTTTGTTCAGTTTTTAATTTCAAGTTGGAAGCTCAAGAGGCAAGCTTCAAATACCTTGGTTTCTTTTTGAAACCAAATAATTACAGAATTGATGACTAGATGTGGATGATGAAAATAATAGAAAAGAGGATAAGTAATTGGGCTTATAGATATTTGTCCATAGGTGGAATATTAACTCTTGTTCGGGCAGTGTTGATGGTTATATTGGTATATTGGTTCTCTCTGGTCATGATTCCTCAAGCCATTTTAAAGCTTATTAGATCCAAAATATTTAACTTCATGTGAGTTGGTTCAGGTAAGGAGAATAAAACCCATTTGGTTTCATGGGAGCATTAGGCACTACCTAAGGCTCAGGGAGGCTAAGACACAAAGCATTTAAAATGGTTTAATTATGGCCTTTGTTTAAAAAGTTTATGGAGAAATCTTTTTGGCAATAGTCTTTGGAGTTTGGTGTGTCATTCTAAATATTTAAGGAAGAACGCGCTAATATCTTTGTTCATATATGATATTATAGGGTGTAGCAGCTCTTCTTGAATCTATAACAACTTTGAAAATTTTTCAGTGGATGAGGAGATGGCCAGCTTGGGATGTAGGTAGCGGGGAGTATTTGTGAATTGGCATTGATCTGTTTACATGAGACAATGAAGATTACATCTTCCCATTGGTAATCCTCAATCATCTTGATGACTACTCTTAATAAAACAAGGAGGTCATCGTGGTTGGTTTTAAAGGGAGGTTATTGGTTAAACTCTAGAGATCTTGGCTTTTCTGGAGAATGGGTAGTTATTTGGGGAAAGTATGTTAAATCTCTAAAAAACACAGGTATAGGACTTATCTCAACAAAAGACAAGATAGTTTGGTCATGGAATAAATCCAACGACCATATTACTGCAAAGTAGCTTATGCAACAATAGTTTTAGCGCATAATATTTGCGACAAAAAATGGTGGAATGGAAAACTATGGAAGTGGCATATACCTCAAAAAATTAAATGCTTATTCTAAATATTATTGGAAAATCAAATTCTCACTTGGCAAAATCTTATCCAAGTTCACATGGAGAAAATCTTAAGAAAGGGATCTCATCCAATTGTTCTTATTGCAGCAAAGGTCCAAATCATTAAGGATTAATTCTTTCATTAAGACATGTTTGCATGGATACATGGGTAATAAAAACACATGAATAGGGAAGTTCACATGGACAGGGAGAAAATAGATTTAGCCCAAATCACTAAGGATTAGATAATCCATTAAGCAATGTTTGGATCGATATATGGTAAATCAAACATTCATTCAAAGTGGTTTTATGTAAGTTTTCTTAGGTGTTAGGTACACCGTTTTTTTCTTCGGAACTATATATTATGACACTTCACACCTTGTACAAGATGGTCATGGGGCTGGATCCTGGGTGGGGACAACCACAGCCGACCACCCCAACCACACACCCTACTCGGGTTCCCCAAGTGTTAGGTACACTTTAGGGCCCCAACCACACACCCTACTCGGGTTCCCCAAGTGTTAGGTACACTTTAGGTATATGAATAATCATTATTTTATTTTAGATTTTTAATTTAATTGACTTAACTTTAATCACTAATTTAAATATTCAATAATCTAAATTAATTTTGAATTATATTACTGTGTAATATTGCCATTATTATAACATATTATGGTATATATCAAGATGTTTAAGGTGATGTAAGGTGAGTATATAACATATATAATATTTGTCATATATATGTTTATTCAAAGTAAAGTAATCTCGATAACCAATATTTGGTTTTGAATTTTTTATTTGATTTTTGTATATCTTGATTTACTAAACTTTAATGACAAATTTCAAAACTAAATAATTCATACATATTAATAATAATTCAATATTTGGTTTTGAATTTTTTATTTCATTTTTGTATATCTTGATTTACTAAACTTTAATGACTAATTTTGAAACTAAATAATTAATACATATTAATTTTATTATGATTTATATCATTTGTACAATACATTTTTTTCATAACCAAAGAAAAATTATACTTTATTTATCAAAGTATATGTACAAGAGGGCATTGGCTACAAACATAGTTCTAGAACATAACACCGAGATATCATTTGTGTAATACTTGTAATTACAATGTGTCAATACTGTAGCATAAATGTTGTAAACTCTTAAATAATATTGTTGAGTATATAACAAATTTTATGTTGTAAACTCTTAAATAATATTGTTGAGTATATAACAAATTGAGTGTGTTTAACGATCAAGTACAT
This sequence comes from Pseudotsuga menziesii, assembly GCA_001517045.1. Lineage (NCBI taxonomy): Eukaryota > Viridiplantae > Streptophyta > Pinopsida > Pinales > Pinaceae > Pseudotsuga > Pseudotsuga menziesii. Next base: position 140,422 of record LPNX010566751.1, read on the forward strand.
GTGTTTCTTTTAAAGAGGTAATAGGTTCCATCTACAAAGAGTAAAGTATGTACACCTCTGTAGACTTTAGCAGTTACATCGCTACACATAGGAAATTTTTTGTCCCACAAAAAAAGAGGTCTCGTACACCAAATTGATGTTTGGTTTGGTTGTGACGTTAAAAATTAATTATATTAATTATTATCTTTTAAATAAGATTTTTTTAAAACAAATTCATATAAATATAATAATTTTTATATAAAAATAATATATTTTAATATTCTTGAAAATCTAAAGTTAATTTTCATTTTAAAAACCTTATTATACCTCTTATTACTTAGGTGCACTTGCATATTGGAGGTCTGCTATACTTTTTTTTTCACGAGAACATTTGAATTTTTTTTTTAGTAAAAAAGAATAGGCCGTGGCTTAACGCCAAATCCAGCTGGCATAATATACTTTTTAATACCATGTTAAATGTTGCTTTGTTTCACATAGCAATCATTATTAAGTCATTTTATTCTTTCTCTAAGATCTTATTTATCATTCCCCATCCCATTAAGGATGGATAGGTGGAGGAGAGAATGAGTTAATATATTTAATATTTATCCATTCTTTCTCATCATAACCATTGATTTTACTAAGAACCTTACTTCTTAGATTAACAAGAGCCATAAGGTGGCAATGTCCTTAACATTGACACCTGTTTTTGTGGGAAAGAGAAAGAACAAATGCTTTGGGAAGAAGAGTTAAGTACTTGATTAATATAAAAGCTTTGCAAAATTGGCTAGTTACTTATAACTACCTCATTAAATTTTAAATACACACTTTTTATGGATTGATTCTAAGGAGAAGGCCTGCATTGATTGGCCACTCTTGTCCCACCTTTCAACATCAAAGAGAAATGTATGATTTCCTATCACATAAACAAAATTACATTAGACCTTTGTATTTGTCATCAACATATAATGTTAGATAGTCAAAATTTCTTTGTACTCTTTGTTTGAATTCATCTCTATTTTTTGTCATATTTGTTTGCATCTGCTTATGAATGGAATGATTTAGAACAACCATATCTTTTAATAATCTACCCATCATTAGCTTATCCCCATTAACTTATCCCCATAGAAGCCAATTGTCAGTAAGGATAGTTGATTCAAGGATTTAAAATCAATTTTGATATCGATACATTGGTTTTCTGTAGCATTGTGTACAATTTGATTGCAAAGACACATAATCTGCTCTTCTGGAAGATGGAGCTTCTCTGCTCAATTTATGTTTATCATACACAATCTTCATAACTTGAAATAGAGAGACCTCCAAATCCTTGCTTGAGACTTGACCAACAATAGTCTGGTTCGGTAACTCAAGTTGAAGGCATTTAGAATTCATTATTGCACTTGGGGATTGATTACTGATAATTATTGTATCTACCAGTGAATCAAACGTCTCACCCATAATCCAAACATAATCCATAATCAATTATGGAGTATTTTGAAGCACCGAATTCATAAATGCACTAAGGTATCAGTTTCATAACTGTATGTAGTTGTGAATCCAATGCCTCATTTGTAATGGTTTTTGGATAGTTTTCAATTGTGGATTGCATAACAATGGAATTAGCATGATGTAAGGACATCAAGTCCTCCACCATTAGATGAAATAAATGACATTAGGGTAAGTAGAATGTCCCCATGGCGATTCATATAATGGTATGGCAGGAACAATGGTAAACTCAATTCTCGGCTTGGGCTTTAGGCTTGGCTCCCAATAATGATGATTCTTGGGCTTCAGGCTTGGATCCCAATGATGAGCATGATTAGGCTTCAGGCTTAGCTCCCAATAATGGCCATCATAGGTCTCGGTAGATCTCGAGAAATTTGACAATAGGATAGCTATATAGGTATCGGGATAATTGTAGGTCTAGGTCTCGGGTAATCCTAGCGACTACCTTTGCTGCAATAAGAACAATTGGATGAGATCCCTTTCTTCTTGAATTTCTTCATGGAATTTAAACTTTCATCAGTAGGATTTGAACCTTCATCTCCATCATTTGACTTTGGCTTCTTCTCTTTCACTTTTTTATTTTCTTCTGACTTTGAATTCTTGCTTCCTCGAACTACTGAGAGCATGATATTTGCTTTTGGATATTTTAAGAGCTCCCATCTAAACCAATTTTTCTTTCTCTTTAGTAAGTGAATCAATGAATGTACTCAAAGAAGGAGTTTTCCAATTCAAAATAGCAATCCTATTAGCATGTAAAGTTGACACAAAAATTGAGTATTCAGGACCCAATTTTGAAAGGATGGAAAAAATCAATTGATCTTCCTTCTTCTTAATCCCACATTGCTTGAGCAAAAGAAAAAAGTGTCTTGAACTTGGTGAAGAATCCTTCCATGGATTCGAAAGTAATTGGACTCAATGATATTAACTCATAATCCAATTTTTGTGCTCTTATCTCATCTTGTACTCCAAAGAGAGACTCATGTTTGGTCCATACTTGATTTGGAGTGGTAAAACCATGCAGATAAAAAAGAAGATACATATAAATTGAGAGACAAATAAATCCATAGGCTTCATCCATTCGATTATGTCACTTATCTTTCTCAACAATAGCATTTGTCTCATTCTCCATATCCATAGAAACTTTGTAGATACCCTTACTACGCAATAGAATACCAATATTGGATTTCCATTCATGATAGTTGAAAGGAGTTAGAATCATACTTGAATAAAAATCCATGCTTTGTTTTTGTTGCGCTCCTGCATATACTCTCTGCAGCCTACACAAAAAAAACACTTCGAAGAAATACTTTGTAAGCTCAATTAAGATGCGCTCCCTTGCTAGCATGTAGAGCTTCCTAAGCTCTAAGCTTTGATGGCAGGTGAAGCTTGATAGATTGAGCAACCTTGCACTCTGATACCATGTAGATATTTGATATCCTAAGCTCAGATACCATGTAGATATTTGATAGCCAATACTTATATATAAAGTAGAAATTCAGTAGGTGAATCTTCCTACAAAAGACATTTCTTACAGAGATGCACAAGAAAAATAGAGAGAGGAATAATGAGACTAAACACAAGAGAAGTGAATAATTCTTGGAGAACATTCCATGTATTATCAATACAAAATAGTGTTAAGAGGTAAAATCAAGTTTCTAAGGAGACAAATCATGCTATCTCATAAAGCATGCTTACCAAATATGAAAAACCCTCGTAGGTGACTAAAAGAGCTTCCAAATCAAGCCAAGAGATAAAAAAATTGGCTAAGGCATGAGTGAGTGATAATGAGTGATGGAAAATCTTACTAATAATGGAAAATGGAGAGAAAATCATGGAGGATGGGTTGGACACAAAAGATATCAGTTACCTAGTTATCTAGCTTTACCTTATCCACTAAAACAACAAGAAAAGCAATTTAAAGGCAGAAAAGGACAGGAAGATGGAGTTAATAATCTGGGTAGTCAGTAAAGTTGGTAGAATCTTATTCATAATTAGTATAAGGCGTTCTTGGGGTAAATATTGCAAGTGTTGAACAAGTGGTAGTGTATGGAGACCAACTACCTAGTCTAGTACATAGGAAATTAATTAAAATGATTAATTAATTATATCCTAAGTATGGAGTGGGTTTTTGATATTCTAACAAATTTCTAGTTGCTTAAGTTAGGGTTTGTAAGTTTAAGGGTTGCTAGCCAAAATCAAGTTAGTTAGTGTTGGGATATAAATCCTTAGATTATGATGATGTAAAGTATATTTTGATCCTTGTAATTACACCAATTAAGTTTCTAAGTAACATTGAATCTTTACTTAATGGATAATCATGCACATATTGGATTTATTATGTTAGTAATAAATCTTTTTGTAGGGGATGATAAAATTTCTAGTCTACTATTTCCAAAATCTATTCAAAATATTGATTAATATTATGATATTGTATTATAATATGGCACCTTTAAGCAAGGGTTGGTCAAAGGGTAATGATACATTGATGAGATTGCAAATCACAAGGAAGACCATTTACTAGGATTTCCCTCAATATAAAATAAATGAGCTTAAATAAGGGTCATATATATATTTCCCAAGCTTCCCCTTGACAATATTACTAGGTTCTATGGAGGGTTGGCTGACCCTCTTCAAGATCCTTCTTGAAGAAAACCATACTGACGGGAAACCTATGATCTCAAGGAAGGGTTGGTCGACCCTTCCTTGGGCTAATATAGATTAGTAATATTAACTCCATATTGATAAGAAACCCATGAGATTGAGGAAGGGTCATTCCACCCATCTTCAAGTTCCCAATCTATGAGAATACTAACCTTGAGGAAGGTTGACTAACCCTTTATAAGTCTCCCCCTGAATGAAAATGAAAATATTAAGGAAGAGTCAATTGACCCTTTCTCAATTTCTCCTTTGACAAGAATGCAAATATTCAAGAAGCATCAACTAACCATTCTTCACACCTGACCTTTCCTTTGAGACCCCCCTATATGAGGGTATTAACATAGAGAAAGGGTCAACCTTCAGCTTTCCCTTGAGAATAGACCTATGAGCTTGAAGAAGATCCATGTGACCCTTTCCTCGGCCAATATCGATTGGGAATACCAATTTCACATTGACAATAAACCTAGAAGATCAAGGAATATTGGAGATCCTTCCATATGGTCATATATATTGGTAATATTGATTCCAGGTTATAGGGAACCAACGATCTTTAGAAAGTTTCAATTAACCCTTCCCCAACCTTCAAGTTGATAAGAATACTAATCTTCGGGAAGGGTAAAATTATTCCTTCATAGGATCCCCCTCGATGAGAATTCAAAGAATAAGGGTTAACCGACCCTTCTTCATCCTCAACCTTTCCTAGGGACCCCTATTAACGATAATATTAATCTAAAGGAAGGTTTGACCAATCATTCCCTAGTATTTCCTTTGAGGAGAAACCCACGACCTTGAAGAATGCTTAATCATATATTAATGGGGATTCCCCTTGATAATATTATTTGGGAGGAAGAACAATTGACTAACCCATCTTTAAGATCACCCTCGACGAGAACACTAATCTAGAGAAAGGATTTGTCAACCCTTCTTGAAGGTCCATCTTTATGAAAATATTATTTTAAAGGAATTGTTCATCAACCATTCCCTGGGATACCCCTCAATGATAATATTAGTCTAGAGGAAGGGTCAGTCAACCCTTCCCTAAGATAATATATATTAGGAATAATAATTGTACATTGACAATAAACCTACAAGATTAATGAAGGGTTATTCGACCCTTCCCTAGGATCCACCTTGATTAGAATATTAATCTAAAGGAATGGCGACGAATACTTTCTTAGGATCCCACCAATAAATCTTAGAGAAGTATTGGTTGAAATTTATTCAACCTCGATGAGAATAATAATCTAGAGTAAAGATAGGTTGACCCTTATTCAATCTCCCATCGATGATATTAAATCAACAAGAATGATTGCTTGACCCTTCCTTGAGCTCCCCTTAAACCATAATATTGATATAAATGAAGAGTTTTTTTTCCTTGGAAAAAATCATAATTTTATTTCTATAATAGAACAAAATTACATTCATAGAAAAAAACATAGTTAGCCTTCGCTGCCCATGCATTGTATTGTTCACATATAAAAAAAATGCAGTATATCAAGTCTATACATCATGTGACATAGTATAGCCAATCATATACTAGTAAAAGTAGATAAAAAACAATGTTAAAGTCTGATCTGCTGTATAGTATAGTAGAACCCTTTATATCTAAGGATTTAGTTCTAGTCCATCATGGAACAGGTGATGGAAATATCTGTATACCTGACCATGTGAATGCTCCTAGACTTGCCAGGAACCCAATGGAAACTGCATGCCTTCCTTGGAAAGTTGGTCAGCCAACCCATTCCTTTCCCTGTATACATGAGTGAAATTAATGATGTTAAAATGATACTTTATATCCAAAGCATCATCAAGTAAAGGAAGAAGTCTCATAATATAACAATGCTGTAATTCTTTCATCCAATTTAGTATGATCATAGAATCCCCAAAAACCAATAACCTCGAGCAACCTTTTTCCAAGGAGAAAAGCATAAGATGTTTGACATAGAGAAGCTCCGCGTAATTATTTGTACCAGCCCCTAAGACGATATATAAAAGGAAGAAATTATCATCTAACAGATGTAGAACTACACCCCCTCCACACTTCATAGGTTGACCTTGTGAGGCCCCATAAAAAAAACTCAATGACATGTTCCTATCAATCTCTTTTGGACGGATCACTTTGACCCCCTCACCCTCCTGGTCAGTGGGTAGTAACCCAAAATAGCATCATTGTTTGCAACAATGATCTCAGGTAGAGTATATTTTTCTTGAAAGATAGTGGATTTTCTGGCAATCCAAATCCTCGAGGATATAATACATGGTAGCGCTCTAAATTTTGTATTTTGATTATCGCTATACCATGAGGAAAAAGCATCTCTGATGGAGTCCCCCTGCTAGAGACCAATACCCTAAACAGTTCGTGAAACCCAATCCCATACATGCTGCACATAACTACATCCCAAGAATATATGACAAACATATTCATAAAAATTCAAGCATAAAACACAATGGCCCGACTCGACCCAACCACGGGACTGTAACACCTCCCAAGTAGGCACCTTATTTTCTAGCATGGCCCAGAAAAGTAATTTTCGCTTTTTCTAGACATCGTATCTTCCATAAATGCCCCCACCACCACCAAATATCACGTTTAAAATGGTCCATGTTTAACTGAATATACCCTACCTTAGGAGTATAGATCTCGTAGGGATGCAAATCCCATATCAATTCATCATCCCCACCAGATACTCAAACATGTGCAAGAAGAAGGCCATGAATATATTGATTCCAGCTTTCCTAGTGTTCTGCTGCTAAGCTGAGCCTAGCTCCCTTCAACCAACCCTGATTCTAGATGGATGTAGTATCCAGGTTCGCCACTTGTGAAAGGAAGAAGACCCATCTCTCAGACAATGCCATAATAACCTCCACAAGAAGGATGTGGGATCTCCCTCTCCCAACCAACCCACGGGTCCATTCCCAACCTCACTTGTCGACCTGCCCCAACTTTCCATGCCAGTCCAGAATCGACAATATCAAAAGCTTTAACCATTTCCTTCAAGATGAGAGACGCTCCCCCCTTGCTCTTTTTTTCCAACCGAACCCACTCAATAATAGTAAGTGGGGAAATATATTTCTAAATCACTACCTGGGTCTAGATACTTGAAGATGAGAAGAAGGCCATGAATATATTGATTCCAGCTTTCCTAGTGTTCTGCTGCTAAGCTGAGCCTAGCTCCCTTCAACCAACCCTGATTCTAGATGGATGTAGTATCCAGGTTCGCCACTTGTGAAAGGAAGAAGACCCATCTCTCAGACAATGCCATAATAACCTCCACAAGAAGGATGTGGGATCTCCCTCTCCCAACCAACCCACGGGTCCATTCCCAACCTCACTTGTCGACCTGCCCCAACTTTCCATGCCAGTCCAGAATCGACAATATCAAAAGCTTTAACCATTTCCTTCAAGATGAGAGACGCTCCCCCCTTGCTCTTTTTTTCCAACCGAACCCACTCAATAATAGTAAGTGGGGAAATATATTTCTAAATCACTACCTGGGTCTAGATACTTGAAGATGAGAAGAAGGCCATGAATATATTGATTCCAGCTTTCCTAGTGTTCTGCTGCTAAGCTGAGCCTAGCTCCCTTCAACCAACCCTGATTCTAGATGGATGTAGTATCCAGGTT